>JAJONR010000760.1:0-133462 GCA_029582245.1 Solanum etuberosum
CCCTTATGCTATTCCCCCCCCCCCCCCTCCCTAAAAAAACATTTCAAGTCTTAAGTTTGTTTATCTCTAAACTAATTAAGCATGTTTATATTTTAGCCAAAATAGTTAATTATCGGATAACCGCATGTTAGCGGACATTTCAAGTGTTTTCAAACCCTTCTCGAAATGTTAATGTGAACCACGAACCTCCCTTTAAATATTTTCATTAGATTTACTGCTTTGATCTTTTGAAAAAAAAAAAAAAAAAAAAATAGTTTTATTAATTTTAATTCAAAAATTAAGTGGCGACTCTTTAAAACCTTGGCTTTTCTATCTTTAAATCAAAACAACACCCTTAAGAGACTAATTTTCTGGCCTTAAGGTATGAAATGGATCGACATTTAGGCACTGCTAAACTACTCCTCCACTCTAAAACTGGCTCATTAGGAAACTAGAACTTTACTACTCAAGTTCTACAAACAACTGAGGCATAACAAGCATGAACTCAGTCCATACCTAGAATAACATCAAAGCCCACCATGTCTAACTTGATTAAGTCAGCCATGGTTTCCTTGTGATTGACAAAGATGGTACAATCACGATAAAATCTCTCTGTTAGAATAAACTAACCAACATGTGTGGAAACGCTGAAGGGCTCAATAAGTCGTTCGGGAAGAATATTGAATCTCATAGAGATATACAGAGTCACAAAAGATAGACTCGCACCTGAATCAAGTAATGCATATATGATAAACGCTGAACTACACCTCATCAAATACTAGGAGTAGGCTGTCGTAATCTAGTATAAAACCCAACAAAGAGTTGGGGTCGAACCCACAATGAGCAGTACAATATGGAATGCAATTACGAAGTAAAGCTTGTGTCTAATAAGTTACAGAAGTAGACAATATCGAAAACAATAAAAGTAATTTAATGGTTTGACAACGAATTTCAAATGGGGGGGTTTAAAAGTGTCAATTATCAACTACAACAGTTACAAAAATAGGGGAGTAGATAAGAAGATAGAGAATCTTGGGGATGTGATCGATTATAGGAAAATTTCACTATATGGGTAATTGAAATTTACTAAAAATTGCTAAATCTCAGTAGGTAGGCTAGACTATTGATGCAATATCTTCTCTCGAACAACTACTACGATTCAAGCGAGTTCTCTCTAACCTCGACAATCATGACAGTATAAGCAGCCCAATACCTCAATATATCCACTCTCTCGAGCTAGATAGGTAGGATCAAATTTAGATTCACTCTCTTGAGCTGAACACACAACAACCCAATCGCTACAATCATCAATCGATAACCTTAGTTCTAGAATCTCTCTCTCAAGCAAGCCCAGAACACTAAGTTAGAATTGCATTTGCAACTACAATTGATGAGTTAATACACAGCTATCAATCAAACCCACTTTAAAATAATATTTAAATTAGTAAACAACAATACCCATAAGTGAATTAGAACAAATAATCACATGATCACACCCCAAGAATTAGGGTTTTAGCCACACATCATAAAAAAGAAGAAATCAATACCAATTACGTTCTCCATAATCTGGGTATTGCCATCCGCGTCTTTACAATGACCAAAATGCTTTATACTGAAAACCCAGCTCAAAATCTACTAGAAAACTCCTTAACCTAAGTAAAAACAAAGTTTCCAATGAAACTTCAAAGTTCTACAATGGAAAAATTACTCAGGAAATGAGTGGATCCTTTTTTTGCTTTTCAAAATTTAATTTATACGTTCTCCAAATTTTGTCTTCAAGATTAAACGGTGAAGTAAGTCGAGTGTCGCCGACCAGGTCACCGATGCGCCAATATCACCATCCATCGCCTTCTCTCCTTGTCTCTTCAACCTTAGAGTTCTATAACTTTAGGCGATCAGGATCGAGGTTGTTGATTCTTTCAGCGGTCCTCCGACTGTCCATGCCGATGGCAAAGTTGGCTTGTTCCCCAGGGCTGGCCTGCTGGGACTTTGGGCGAGCTGAAAAGCCACTAGGCGGTTTGTCAAGTTTTCTTGGGGATCACTAGGATTGGTTTTCTTCAACTTCTTCAGCTTTTCTCGCTCCTTTTTGCCCGATAATGTCCTTGCCTTTCTCCTTTGCCTTCATTGTTGCAAATCAACATTTTAACATCAGTTTTGAAGCATAAATTAGGAATTGAGGACAATAAACTCTGAAAACAAAGCTCTAAATAAGTCAAAATCTCAGACTCATCAACACGCCCATCTTAAACTTTTGCTTGTCCTCAAGTAAAACTCAAGATCAATCAGCTCAACAAGGATGTCTACAAACAGTGCTACTCAAGACTCAACATAAATGCACACAAGAGGGTCAAACTACTCATGCAATGTTCAATTGTGCACTCTAAGTTTCAAACTGTGACTAACCATTATCAAATAGACTCAAGTTCTCAATGCTTGCTTCAAATGCAAGTTCAAGCTCCATAAGAGTATTTGAATGCCCTCACAACAAAAATGATTCCATCTTCACACAAAGAGCATCAATTTTTTCAGAATGTCAGAATCACAAATAACTCTCACCCTCTCAAAAAAAAAAAACACATGCGAGATATTTCCCATAGGCTTGCCCTTATTTTCCAATCGACATGATAATAAGCTGATTTAAGATCTTAAAGGTCTTCCAAAACTTGTAACGAAGCTGAGGGTAATGGTATGGTCATTTAGGCTTAGTGGATAGTACTGCAACACCGCAGATTTAGAGAATGGAAAATTTTCTAGTTTTAGTCGACTAGGCGATCCGTCGAGTCAACTATGCGATCTGCCGAGTCAACTTGGCGATCCACCAATTGGAGCCTCCTCGCCTTTTGTCTTGATCCCTCATGTCCGGTATTCTGTAACTTTAGGCTAGAAAAGTCGGGCTCGCCATTCCGGTCGGCGAGTCAACGAATTCGACTACCCCATCGCCTAAGTGGACTTAGCCCCCAAGTCGACTCACTGAAAATTAGGTGAGCTTAGGGCACATTTGGCAAGTCTCCAAGTGCCCTTGGCGAGCCTCAGCGTGCAACCGCCCAAATTTTTAGGTTGGAGGTCTTAGGGATCTTTTGTTAGTTTCCCTAAATCGATACTACATTGTTTTACCCTTTCCCTAGTAAAGTATATAAGATTTTTAGACTCAAAATTCCCCAAATTAAGTCATTCTTTCTAGAATCCAAAAGAAAACCCCAAAGTTCATCTTCCCCAAATTATTTCTCTCTCTAGAAAACTCAAAGAAGAAGAAGAAGATAGAAATGTAAGATAGGGTTCAAGAAGCTAGGTCTTCTTCTCAAATTCGTGGGAATTATTCACTAAGTTATGGTAGTCCTTCATCCATGGATATTCTTCATCCATGGAGTCCCTCCAAACTCAATTTCAAAACTAGTTATTTTCCCAAAAGTTAGGGTTTGTCTTCAATCGCATGGGTTCCTTTCAAAAACGTTTTTAATGAGTGATTTATGATGGATTATGATTGAATTGATTATTTATTGCTGATTTATGATGAAATCCCCCAAGAACCCATGAAACCCCCATATTACTCAATTATGATCTTGTCATGTGAGTTTGTTGATTATAGAAGAATGTTATGAGATTATACTTGTAGTAGTTGAGCTAGTTGAATCATGTTATTATCCATGTCTAATGTAGTAATTCTAGATGTGTTGATTGAATGTGATCTATGGTCCTTCAAGGGCAAAGTATGAGAAGTATGCATGATTATGAGATTTATGTATATGCTTTATAAACACTTTGAGAGTAATGTGATTATGACTGTGATGTAATTATTGTGTTGTTGAAAGGCTATTCTCACATACACACACTTATGAATGAAGTATGAATGAAGTTTCTATGATTATGATAATGATGATGCGTTGATTGAAAGGCTATTCTCGATTATACACTTGTGAATGAAGATGACATTGTGTGAAAGGTTTTCTCACAATATGGGGATTCTTAGGTTGAAAGACTATTCTCACCTATTGAATCTATGAACTATCTTATGAATGATGTGGGATGGAGATGGATACGTGAGTTGAGGCGGTGTATCTATTAGCAATCTCCATATCCCATTTCTTCCATAATAATGAACTAAAGTAATGAAATGTGAAGTACTCCGTGGGGAAAAAGGCTAAGCACCGAGTGGATATTGATTGAGATGGAAACTCATACGTTAGCTGAGGCGGGGTTTCTAGTAGCAATCTCTTGAGATGGATGCCCATACGTGAGTTGAGGCGGGGTATCGAGTAGCAATCTCCTTATCCACTAACTATGTGCCCTCATAGGTTATTAGCTACCTTAGGCAAGTATACCAACCCTTTTCAATGTGGGTAACACCGGATTCCATGATTTTCTCACATGCTCTATGTCGGTTAAGGCTTACCCCCACAATAAATAGTTATGAACTATGGCTACTCAAGAAGCACTACTTAGTGTGGGTGAGGGTATGGGACCTCATCCATGCATTACACAAGTAGGCTTTGAGAGTAGTTATAGTGTGTTCCTTTTATGTTATGATGGTTATGAAATGAAGTATTCTTAATGTGGATTATTGCTATGAGTTGCTTCTCTTGATATGACTTACTACATGTGAATGTTTCCTTGTTTATGAGAATTAACAAAGGATGCGATCAATTAATGGTAAGTATGATTATGGTGGCCTAATAGTGGTACTTAGTGTAGATGGGATTATGAGATCTCTATCTATGCATTGCACAAGTATAACTTAGGGTTACTCATGAGATGGTTCTATTATTCTATGATGGTCTATATGTTGAATATGCTTATGACTTATGCTTTTACACTAATGTGCATGATGGTTCTCAAACTTGGTAAAGTGCATGCTTTTAAACTAAAATGTCATTTTTAGCATGTTTTTAAGGTTTTTATATATGGCTATCATACTTAGTGCATTTTTGTACTAACCCATATTTTCTATATTTTTCTATAAGTTGTAGTCTCCGGTTCTTAAGGTGATCTTCGAGTGGTTCAAGCTTGGATCGACTATTCTCCTAGCTTATGGTGAGTCCTCAAGATTCGAGGATGGATAAGTCAATTGTAGTTCTTTCTAGTTATTTAATTTTTTGGACTATGTAGTAAGGGTTGTGTCCCTATTTTGATTCAAGGATTGTATTAGATGGCTAATTGAGACTAGTCTAGACTTCCGCTTGATTTTATAAAAGATTTCAATTGTATGGATAAAGTTTTAAATTCCGCATCATTTCTATTATTTTATGTTATGATATGCTAAGGGGCTTGTATGAGACCTTTCGGGGTTTAGTACGCCTTGTTACATCTAGGGGGTACCCCTGGGTCGTGACAAACTTGGTAATCAGAGCACAAGGTTTAGAATGATTCTAGGATGATGTCTCATAAGCCACGTCTAGTAGAGTCTTGTTCATAGTGTGAAGTGTGCCACATTTATGAATGAGAGGCTACAAGATGATTAGGAAAGTACAGTTCTTTCATTACTCTTAAGTCGTACGATAAAGTTTAAATCTATATGGTCCTTCTTCTAAATCCTTATCCGGTGGTCTACAGGACATGACTACTCAGGGATATTTCACTGGTGGATTTGAAGGAGACAATGGTTATCAAGGAGCTCCTCCTCAAGCTTCTCAAGTTCCGGTTGACTTAATGACTAATGAGAAGATTAGGTATGGCTTTCAATTATTGACTCAAGAAATAGAAACTTTGGAATTTTATGGGTCAAAGATGGAGGAAGATCCTCAAGAGTTTATAGATGAGGTCTTTAAGGTGTTGGACTTTGTGAGAGTGACTCCGGTAGAGAAGACGAAACTGGCCGCTTCCCAATTGAAAGATATTGCTCAAATGTGGTTTAGTCAATGAAAAGAAGCGAGGCCGGTAAAAGCGGGGCCCATGGAATGGAAGAGGTTTAAGAAAGGGTTTCTTGATAGGTTTTGTCCTTTGGAGATGATAGAGGCTAAGATACTTGCATTTATTAACCTTCGGCAAGGTAGGATGAGTGTTGAGGAATATGCTCGAATGTTCACTAGGTTCTCAAGATATGCTCCACCTATATTATCCGATCCTATGTCGATAATGAGTAAGTTTGTGTCGGGCATGACCGACATGATAGCAAAAGAATGTCGTATGGTTATGCTTGAGAATGATATGAATATTGATTGTCTTGTGATTCGTGCTCAAGGGATTGAAAAAGTGAAATTTGAAGAGAGCTCTAGAGAAACAAAAAGGTATAGGCTTGATGATAATTCCCCTCACAGAAGGTTTGATAGGCACGGTTTCCCTAATTTCCAACAAAGGTTTTGCGGGCAAAGTTCTTCTAAGGTTTCCCCAAGGTTTAAGAAAGAGAGGGTGTCTAACCCTAAGTCCCGTGAAGGGAGGGATAGGTCTCTATGGCCGGATTGTGCTAGGTGTGGAAGAAGGCATAAGGATAAGTGCCTAGTGGGTTCTAAGTTTTGTTATGGTTGTGGTAGAGGTGGTCAAAAATAAGGGATTGCCCGGTGCTTAAGGCAAAAGACAGAGAGACCAAGAAAGCTTCTCTTAGTGGTTCGGGTACTAGTGCTCCCAAGCAAGACATATTCTATGCACTCCAAGCTAGAAATGGTAAGGAGGCTCTCCGGATGTAGACACCGGTAAGTAGATAGTTCCTTATAGATGTAAATGTTTTATTAGACTGTGAGTTTTTAGTTATGCTTTGGATTTTTTGGAAGAAGTAGTACTTGAGGAATTAATAGGGGCTTTCTACCAAGGGGAGATGGTTTTTTTAGAAAGAAAGATTGTTGACAGTCCCAATATCCTCATCTCATTCTGCTATTCCTATTCTACCTTGAGAGAAAGAGTTCCTTTTTGGCTTGTTTTATGTTTTGGAGTCATGTGTGTTTTAGAAATTTCCATGATCTCCTTATGTTATGCATGTTCTTGAGAAGTTCATGATTAGTAAGAAAATGAGTTTTCATGATTTATGCTTTCCTCATGTTGTTGTGCATTTAGTATGAGTTGCCTATATGTTTCATGAGATGAATTGTCTAACATGCTTTAGTATGCTTTTGAGAGTAATTGCATATTGTCTCCATGTTATTTTGTTGAGCATGCTTTTAGTTGGAGAAGGTAGTTCCTCCTATGAATATGTGAAATGTTGATTTTTCATGCATAATGGGTTGTTAGATGTAGCTCCTACTTCCTTATGTTGCATTGATTATGTTTGAGATGGAGTTGAAGTTTCCTCCTTTGAATTGTGCATTATTTTGATGTTGTATGCATGATGGGCTGCTAGTCTTGAGTCTTAACTTCCGTAAGGTGTCTAAAGCATCATTCGAAGACGAATGATCCTAAGGGGGAGATATTGTAAAGTCTCAGATTTAGAAAGGGGAAATTTTCTAGTTTTAGTCTACTAGGAGATCTGCCGAGTCAACTAGGCGATCTGCCGAGTAGACTTGGCGATCCACCAAGTGGAGCCTCCTCGTCTTTTGGCTTGATCCCTGATGTTCTGCATTCTGTAACTTTAGGCGAGCAAAGTCGGGCTCTCTATTCGGGTCGGCAAATTGCCGAAGTCGACTTAGCTCCCAAGTTGACTCACTGTAAAATTAGTCGAGATGAGGGCACATTTGGCGAGTCGCCAAGTGCCCTTGGCAAGCCTCAGCGTGCAGCAGCCCAAATTTTTAGGTTGGAGGTCTTAGGGGTCTTTTCTTATTTTCCCTAAATCGATACTACATTGTTTTATTCTTTCCCTAGTAAAGTATATAAGCTTTTTAGACTCAAAATTCCCCAAATTAAGTCATTCTCCCTAGAATCCAAAAGAAAACCACAAAGTTAATCTTCCCCAAATTATTTCTCTGTCTAGAAAACGCAAAGAAAAAGAAGAAGAAGATAGAAGTGTAAGCTAGGGTTCAAGAAGCTAGGTCTTCTTCTCAAATTTGTGGGAATTCTTCAGTAAGGTATGGTAGTCATTCATCGATGGATAGTCTTCATCCATGGAGTCTCTCCAAACTCAATTTCAAAACTAGTGATTTCCCTAAAAGTTGGGGTTTGATTTCAATCTCATGGGTTCCTTCCAAAAATGTTTTTAATGATTGATTTATGATGGATTATGATTGAATTGATGTTTTTTTGCTGATTTATGATGAATTCCCCAAGAACCCATGAAACCCCCATATTACTCAATTATATTCTTGTCATGTGGGTTTGTTGATTATAGAAGAATGTTATGAGATTATGCTTGTAGTAGTTGAGCTAGTTGAATCATGTTATTATCCATGTCTAATGTAGCAATTCTAGATGTGTTGATTGAATGTGATCTATGGTCCTTCAAGGGCAAAGTATAAGAAGTATGCATGATTATAAGATTTATGTATATGCTTTATGAAAACTTTGAGAGTAATATGATTATGACCATGACGTAATTGTGGTGTAGTTGAAAGGCTATTCTCACATACACACACTTATGAATGAAGTATGAATGAAGTTTCTATGATTATGATATGATGATGTGTTGATTGAAAGGCTATTCTCGATTATACACTTGAGAATGAAGATGACATGTTGTGAAAGGTTTTCTCACAATATGGGGATTCTTAGATTGAAAGGCTATTCTAACCTATTGAATCTATGAGCTATCTTATGAATGATGTGGGATGGAGATGGATGCCCATACGTGAGTTGAGGTGGGGTCTCTAGTAGCAATCTCCATATCTCATTTCTTCCATAATAATGAACTAAAGTAATGAAATGTTAAGTACTGTGCGGGGAATAAGCCTAAGCACCGACTGGATATTGATTGAGATGGAAACTCATACGTGAATTGAAGCGGAGTTTCTAGTAGCAATCTCTTGAGATGGATGACCATACATGAGTTGAGACGGGGTATCTAGTAGCAATCTCCTTATCCCATAACTATGTGCCCTCATAGGTTATTAGCTAGTGGATCCACCTAAGCTAAATTTTACCGGTTCTACCTTAGGCAGGTAGACCAACCCTTTTCGATGTGCATAACACTGGATTCCATGATTTTCTCACATGGTCTATGTCGGTTAAGGCTTACCCCCATAATAAATGGTTATGAACTATGGCTCCTCAAGAATCACTATTTAGTGTGGGTGGGGGTATGGGACTTCATCCATGCATTGCACAACTAAACTTTGAGAGTAGTTATGGTGTGTTCCTTTTATATTATGATTGTTATGAAATGAAGTATGCTTAATTTGGATTGTTGCTATGAGTTGCTTTCCTTGATATGACTTACTAAATGTGAATGTTTCCTTGTTTATGAGAATTAACAGAGGATGAGATCAAACAATGGTAAGTATGATTATGGTGGCCTAAAAGTGGTACTTAGTGTAGATGGGATTATGGAATCTATATCTATGCATTGCACAAGTATAACTTAGGGTTACTTATGAGATGGTTCTATTATGCTATGATGGTCTATGTGTTGAACATGCTTATGACTTATGCTTTTACACTAATGTGCATGATGGTTCTCAAACTTGGTAAAGTGCATGCTTTTAAACTAAAAGGTCCCTTTTAGAATGTTTTCAAGGTTTGTATGCATGGCTATCATACTTAGTGCATTTTTGTACCAATCCATATTTTTCTATATTTTTCTATAAGTGTAGGCTCCGGTTCTTAAGGTGATCTTCTAGTGGTTCAAGCTTGGATCGACTATTCTCCTAGCTTGTGGTGAGTCCTCAAGATTCGAGGACAGATAAGTCAATTGTAATTCCTTTCTAGTTATTTAATTTTTTGGACTATGTAGTAAGGGTTGTGTCCCTATTTTGATTCAAGGATTGTATTAGATGGCTAATTGAGACAAGTCTAGACTTCTGCTTGCTTTTATAAAAGATTTCGATTGTATGGATAAAGTTTTAAATTCTGCATCATTTCTATTGCTTTATGATATGATATGATAAGGGGCTTGTATGAGACCTTTCGGGGTTTAGTACGCCTTGTTACATCTAGGGGGTACCCGTGGGTCGTGACAAGTACCTTCATGGATTATGGCCTGTATTTCATTCTTTCACCATTTCTATCACACTTGCAATTCTCAAAGTTCACACCCTATTATTTTAATCAAACTTCATTTGATACCCCATTTCATTTTCTCATTGCTCACAACTTATTTCAACAATTCTTCTCTTTTTCAATACTTTTCTTCTTTTCCTTTCTCTTTACTTTTTTCAATCTTTTTCTTCTTTTCATTTTTCATTTTTTTTACACGGAGGGGTTTCATCTTTTTCAACAAGATCTTCCAAGGGTGAATTTCTCAAGTTTCTTGATTTTTTTCCTTTTTCACCACACCCCCAATTTAGGCTTTTGGCCTAAGTTGACTATTCAACACAACCAATGCTCCATGAAGATTTTAGGTGTGAAGGAAAGGGTCATTTATTTTCAAGGTTCATCCTAAGAAAAGAGTAGGCTCAAATGGTGCCAAGATAGGTTCACACTCTCACAAGGTGGCCAAAAAGAGGTTTAATGGAAAAATTCACTCACTCTCCACAAATTTCCTAAGATCATCTCTATCATTTGCTCACATTAGTCAATTGCACCAATGGGGCAAGTTCTAGGTATTATCAAGCATGCATTTCAAGGGAACCTCACCACACACGTCATTCAACACAATCATCAAACAAGACTTTACCATTTTTCGCTAGCGTGCAACGATCATCACAAGAGTTCCATTCAACATCCGGCATAGTCACAATGAGATGCTACGAGTTCACATATGACTTATGCAACTCAATTCGCCTCATTAAATTTTCACACACATGTTGTTCAAACAAGTGCACTATTCAAGTCATTGGTATTAATCACAACCGACACTCGAATTTCCAAGAGAACAACCATATTCACACACATTAAGAGGTGGCAAATTCTTAAAACGAGGTCAAAACCACATTCACATTAAAAACAATTGACTAAAACCACATTCACACATTAAACACAATGGACTGAAAACCAATGTATATCATTGAAAAGATACGATCCAACATTCACAAAATAAAGACAACAATATACACAAAAATAGCCCTAAAGAGGTAGGAATGGAAATACCTCACCCCGCCAAACAAATCTAGCAATTGTCCTCAAATGCGCAAAAATAATGAAATATTCTAAAAATAACAGAAAGGGAGTCAGAAGGATCATCCTGCCAGGCTAAGCCTATGGTGAAGTCTGCATGTCAGTGACTCCATCTTTCGGGGAATCAGTGCCCGACTAATCAGCATCCTTTGGTCCACTGGAGCCCACCATCAACGTCTCTCTAAGTGATGCCTCAACCGCTGTCTGAACCATAGACCCCTCAAAGTCCTCCAGCTCATGGTACATAGTAGCATCACGGACACCCAGCTCCTCCTCATCAGTCACCGCCTCTGACTCAGCAGTTGCGTCCTCTCTATCAACATCTCCGGTCGTAGTAGCCGGAGGGATCACTAAACTGGCCGGAAACTCTTCACTAGTGAACGTCACGAATCTCAACTGTGTCGAACAACATTGACAAATCTATGGACTTCAGTTCATCCAAATCCTTGCACAACCCAACAACATCAGCCTTAAAGGCCTTCACAGCAGCACAATCACCCCGTCCCTGCTCACAAGACTCAACCCTCACAGTAGGGTCATCCAATGTGAGCCTGTTGCCATCAATCAACTCTCTTTGATCTCTCATCTCAGCCCTAATCGGGGCAAAAATGCCAGAAATGACCAGCTCTATCAGCCCTGGAACAACGGCCTATACCCGGGAGGCACACACATCAGCGGAATGGGCTAGATGACCCATTTTGTACAACTTATTGTAACACTCTGAAAACTAGTAGGCTAAGCTAGAGCTTGACGTTAGGGTTAGAGCCTTGAACGTACCTCCCCGTACCTTAAAATCTATGTTTTCATCTTAGAACGTCAAGGTTTAAACCCCAAGGACCAACCATGGGTCCTTGAGGAAAAGCCTTCTATAGGCTGCCTGGCAGTGACCTACGGAGGGCACCCACGCCTCGTGGGTCAGCCCATGCTCCGTGGGTAGACAACCGTAGACCAAGCCCCCAGAAACAGGACCCAGACCCCGACCCACACTTCACCAGCATGGGCCGTGGGTCCAACCACGATCCGTAGGTGAGGGGGTCCTAGGTCATGCCTTTAAACCATTTTGTGAGTTAGTTAAGGGGTGTTTTGGAGTTTTCCATTTTTGAGTTAATGTTAAGTGATGTCATTTTGTATTAATTTAGAATAACTATATGATATTTTAAGACTGCTAAATCTATTCATCTCCCTCATAATTTCAAAATTCCCAAATCAAAACCAACCTTCCCCTAAATATTTCTCTCTCTAGAACTCCAAGGAAGAAGAAGAAGAAAGGTGAAGCTAGGGTTGAAGAATGAAGTTTTTCTCATCAAATTCGTGGGAATTCTTCAATCAGGTATGGTAGCTCTTCATCCATAGGTAGCCTTCACCCATGGAGACCCTTCAAAACCCCCAATTTTAAAGTTAGAAAACCCAAAAGTTAGGGTTTGACTTCAATCACATGGATTCCTTTCAAATTTATTTTTAAAAGGTTTAATTATGTTTTTTTATGGATATATTGATGATTTAATATTATTTTAAGTTGAATTCCTCAAGAATCCATGAATTACCCAATTTTCTCAAATTGGATCTTAAAGTGTGGATATTGATTGATGCAAGTAGGATGTTATAGATTTATGAATGTTATGAATTGATTACTTAAATTATGTTATCATCCATGCCTAAATGTAGTAATTCTAGATGTGTTGATGAATTATGATCCATGGTCCTTGAAGGGAAAATTATGAGAATTATGTATGATCATGACATTTATATACATGCTTTATGAATACTTTGAGAAGAAAGTGATTATGACTATGATGTAATTGTGGTGTTGTTGAAAGGCTATTCTCGTATATAAACACTTATGAATAAGTATGAATGAAGATTCTATGATTATGATAATGATGTTGTGTTGATTGAAAGGCTATTCTCAATTATACACTTATGAATGATAATTACATGTTGTGAAAGGTTTTCGTACAATATGGGGATTCTTAGGTTGAAAGGCTATTCTCACCTATTGAATCTTTGAGCTATCTTATGAATGACGTGGGATGGAGATGGAAACTCATACATGAGTTGAAGCAAGGTTTCTAGTAGCAATCTCTTGAGATGGATCCTCATACGTGAGTTGACGCGGGGTATCTAGTAGCAATCTCCATACCCCATTTCGACCATAATAATGAACTAAAGTAATGAAATGTTAAGTACGCCGTGGGGAATAATGCTTAGCACTGAGTGGATATTGATAGAGATGGAAACTCAAACGTGAGTTGAGGCGGGGTTTCTAGTAGAAAGCTCTTGAGATGGATGCCCATACGTGAGTTGAGGCGGGGTATCTAGTAGCAATCTCCTTATCCCATAACTATGTGCCCTGATAGGTTATAAGCTAGTGGATCAACCTAAGCTAAATGTTACCGGTTCTACCTTAGGCAAGTAGACCAACCATTTTGGTGTGGGAGACACCAAATTCCATGTTTAGCTCATATGATCAATGTCAGTTAAGGATTACCCCCACAATGAATTGTTATGAACTATGGATCCTCAAGAAGCACTACTTAGTTTGGGTGGGGGTATGGGACTTCATCCGTGCATTGCACAAGTAGTCTTTGAGAGTAGTTATGATGTGTTCCTTCTATGTTATGAATTTTTATGAAATGAAGTATTCTTAATGTGGATTGTTGCTATGAGTTGCTTTCCTTGATGTGACTTACTAAATGTGAAGGTTTCCTTGTCTATGAGTATGAACAAATGAGCAGATCAAAGAATGGTAAATATGATTATGGTGGCCTAAAAGTTGTACTTAGTATAGATGGGATTATGGGATCTTATCTATGCATTGCACAAGTATAACTTCGGGTTACTTATGAGATGGTTCTATTATGCTATGATGGTTTATTTGTTGAAAATGCTTATGACTTATGTTTTTATGCTAATGTGCATGATGATTCTCAAATTTGGTAAAGTGCATGCTTTTCAACCAAAAATGTCCTTTTTAGCATATTTTAAAGGTTTTTATGCATCGCTATCATACTTGGTGAATTTTGTACTAACCCATATTTTCTACATTTTTCTAAAAGTGTAGGCTCCGGTTTTTAAGGTGATCTTCTAGTGGTTCAAGCTTGGATTGACTATTATCCTAGCTTGTGGTGAGTCCTCATGATTCAAGGATGCATGAGTCATTTGTAGTTCCTTTCTAGTTATTTCATTGTTGAACAATGTTGTAAGGGCAGTGTCCCTATTTGATTCAAAGATTGTATTAGATGGCTAATTGAGACAACTCTAGACTTCCGCTTGCTTTTATAAAAGACTTCGATTGTTTGGATAAAATTTTAAAATTTCTGCATCATTTATTTTATCTTATGTTATGATATTCTAAGGGGCTTGTATGAGACCTTTTTTGGGGTTGAGTACGCCTTGTCACATCTAGGGGGTACTCTTGGGTCTTGACAAAGTTGGTATCAGAGCACAAGGTTTAGAATGATTCTAGGATGATGTCTCATAAGCCACGTCTAGTAGAGTCATGTTCATAGTGTGAAGCGTGCCACATTTATAAATGAGAGGCTATAAGATATTTAGGAAACTATACTTCTTTCATTACTCTTAGATCGTGCGATAGAGTTTAACTCTATAAGGTCCTTCTTCTAATCCTTACCCGGTGGTCTACAGGATATGACTACTCAAGGAGCTTTCACAGGTGGATTTGAAGGAGACAATGTTGATCAAGGAGCTCGTCCTCAATCTCCTCAAGTTCCTGTTGACTTAATGACTAATGAGAAGATTAGATATGGCTTTCAATTATTGACTCAACCTGGAATACAAACTACGGTATTTTACGGGTCAAAGATGGAGGAAGATCCTCAAAAGTTGATAGATTAGGTCTCTAAGGTGTTGGACTTTGTGGGAGTGACTCCGGTAGAGAAGGCGGAATTGGCCTCTTACCAATTGAAGGATCTTTCTCAAATGTGGTTTACTCAATGGAAAGAAGCGAGGCCGGTATAAGCAGGCCCTATGGATGGGAAAGGTTTAAGAATGGGTTTCTTGATAGATTTTGTCCTTGGAAGATGATAGAGGCTAAGATACTTGCATTTACTAACCATCGGCAAGGTAGGATGAGTATGGAGTAATATGCTCGGGTGTTCACTAGGTTGTCAAGATATGCTCCACCTATATTAGCCGACTCTAGGTCGATTATGAGTAAGTTTGTGTAGGGGGTGTCAGACTTGGTAGTGAAAGAATGTCGTATGGTTATGCTTGAGAATGATATGAATATCGATCGTCTTGTGATTCGTGCTCAAGGGATTGAAAGAGAGAAGATTGAAGAAAGGGTGTCTAACCCTAAGTCTCAAGGCAAGAATAGAAGGCCCATATTTCCTACTTGTGCTAGATGTGGCAAAATACATAAGGGTAAATGTTTGGCTGGCATGGAGGGTTGTTATGGTTGTGGTGGAAGTGGTCACAAAATGAGAGATTGCCTGGTACTTACCACTAGGGGAAGAGAGAGGAAGAAAATTAGGTCATATGCTCTCCAAGAAAGAGGTGAACAAAAGTATCCTCCTAGTATTGCTACCGGTTATGCTTATTTAGATTCCGGTGTTGCTTGTATTTTGTGACTTGGTAGACTGGATATGCTAGACCTTGATGTTGTCTTTAGCATGAATGGGTTTTATTGTTGTTTTAAGATATTGATGTTAGAACCCGATAAGGATATTATGAGTGTTTGGCTATTCTTTGAGATTTCTTGAAAGAAGTAGTATTTGTGATTTTAGTAAGGGGGCTTCCTCCCAAGGGGGAGATGGTGTGCTTAGATAGCAAGATGGTTGAGAGTCCCGATATCCTCATATCTTTCTTATATTCCTATTCAACTTGAAACAAAGAGTTCCTCTTACCTTGTTTTATGTTTTGGAGTCATGTGTGTATTAGAAGTTTCCATGATCTCATTATGTTATGCATGTGCTTGAGAAATTCATGTTTGGAAAGAAAATGAGTTTTCATGACTTATGTTCCTCATGTTGTTGTGCATTTAGTATGAGTTGCCTATATTCTTCATGAGATGAATTATCAAACATGCTTTAATATGCTTTTGAGAGTAATTGCATAATTTGCTTCATGTTATTGTGTTAAGCATGGTTTTAGTTGGAGAAGGTAGTTCCTCCTATGAATATGAGAAATATTGAGTTTCATGCATATTGAATAGATAGATGTAGTTCCTACTTCCTTATGTTGCATTGATTATGTTTGAGATGGAGTTGAAGTTTCCTCCTTAGAATTATGCATTATTTGATGTTTCATGTATGATGGGTTGCTAGCCTTGAGTCTTTTAATTCCGTAATGTATCTAGATCATCAATCGAGGAAGAATGTTCCCAAGGGGGAGATATTGTAACACTCCGGAAACTAGTAGGCTAAGCTAGAGCTTGACGTTAGGGTTAGAGCCTTGAACGTACCTCATCGTACCTTAAAATCTATGTTTTCGTGTTAGAACGTCAAGGTTTAAACCCCAAGGACCAACCATGGGTTCTTGAGGAAAAGACTCCTAGAGGCTGCCTGGGAGTGACCCACTGAGGGCACCCACACCTCGTGGGTCAGCCCACGCTCCGTGGGTAGGCAACCGTAGACCAAGCCCACAGAAACAGGCCCCAGACCCTGACCCATGCTTCACCAGCATGGGTCGTGGGTCCAACCACGGTCCGTCGGTGAGGGGGTCGTGGGTCATGCCTGGAAACCATTTTGTGAGTTAGTTAAGGGGTGTTTTAGGGTTTTCCATATTTGAGTTAAATTAAGTGACGTCGTTTTGTATTAATTTAGACTAACTATATAATGTTTTAAGACCCCTAAATCTATTCATCTCCCCCATAATTTCTAAATTCCCAAATCCAAACCAACTTTCCCCCAAATATTTCTCTCTCTAGAACTCCAAGGAAGAAGAAGAAGAAAGGTGAAGCTAGAGTTGAAGAATCAAGATTTTCTCATCAAATTCGTGGGAATTCTTCAATAATACATGGTAGCTCTTCATCCATGGGTAGCCTTCACCCATGGAGACCCTTCAAAACCCCCAATTTCAAAGTTAGAAAACCCAAAAGTTAGGGTTTGATTTCAATCTCGTAGATTCCCTTCAAATTAATTTTAAAAAGTTAAATTATGTTTGTTTATGGATATATTGATGATTTTATATAATTTTAAGCTGAATTACTCAAGAATCCATGAATTACCCTATTTTTAAAAATTTGATCTTAAAGTGTGGGTATTGATTGATGCAAGTAGGATGTTATAGAATTATGAATGTTATGAATTGATTACTTGAATTATGTTATCATCCATTTCTAAATGTAGTAAATCTAGATGTGTTGGTGAATTATGATCCATGGTCCTTGAAGGGCAAATTATGAGAATTATGTATGATCATGACATTTATGTACATGCTTTATCAATACTTTGAGAAGAAAGTGATTATGACTATGATGTAATTGTGGTGTTGTTGAAAGGCTATTCTCACATACACACACTTATGAATGATGTATGAATGAAGATTCTATTATTATGATAATGATGTTGTGTTGATTGAAAGGTTATTCTCAATTATACACTTATGAATGATGATGACATGTTGTGAAAAGTTTTCGCACAATATGGGGATTCTTAGGTTGAAAGGCTATTCTCACCTATTGAATCTATGAGCTATCTTATGAATGACGTGGGATGGAGATGGAAACTCATACGTGAGTTGAGGTGGGGTTTCTAGTAGCAATCTCTTGAGATGGATGCCCATACGTGAGTTGAGGCGGGGTATCTAATAGCAATCTCCATATCCCATTTCTTCCATAATAATGAACTAAAGTAATGAAATGTTAAGTACTCCGTGGGGAATAATGCTAAGCACCGAGTGGATATTGATTGAGATGGAAACTCATACATGAGTTGAGGGAGGGTTTCTAGTAGCAATCTCTTGAGATGGATGCCCATACATGAGTTGAGGAGGGGTATCTGGTAGCAATATCCTTATCCCATAACTATGTGCCCTCATAGGTTTTTAGCTAGTGGAACCCCCTAAGCTAAATATTACCGATTTTACCTTAGGCAAGTATACCAACCCTTTTGTTGTGGGAGAAAACAGATTCCATGTTTAGCTCACATGGTCTATGTCGGTTAAGGCTTACCCCCACAATAAATGGTTATGAACTATGGCTCCTCAAGAAGCACTACTTAGTGTAGGTGGTGGGTATGGGAATTCATCCATGTATTGCACAAGTAGGCTTTGAGAGAAGTTATGGTGTGTTCCTTCTATGTTATGAATGTTTATGAAATGAAGTATGCTTAATGTGGATTGATGCTATGAGTTGCTTTCCCTGATATGACTTATTAAATATGAAGGTTTCCTTGTCTATGAGTATGAACAAAGGATGAGATCAAAAAATGATAAATATGATTATGGTGGCCTAAAAGTGGTACTTAGTATACATGAGATTATGGGATCATATCTATGCATTGCACAAGTATAACTTAGGGTTACTTATGAGATGGTTCTATTATTCTATGATGGTCTATATGTTGAAAATGCTTATAACTTATGTTTTTATGCTAATGTGAATGATGATTCTACAACTTGGTAAAGTGCATGCTTTTCAACCAGCAATGTCCTTTTTAGCATATTTAAAAGGTTTTTATGCATGGCTATCATACTTAGTGCATTTTGTACTAACCCATATTTTCTACATTTTTATGTAAGTGTAGGCTCCGATTCTTAAGGTGATTTTCTAGTGGTTCAATCTTGGATCGACAATTCTCCTAGCTTGTGGTGAGTCCTCAAGATTCGAGGACGTATGAGTCATTTGTAGTTCCTTTCTAGTTATTTCATTTTCGGACTATACTGTAAGGGTTGTGTCCCTATTTGATTCAAAGATTTTATTAGATGGCTAATTGAGACAACTCTAGACTTCCGCTTCCTTTAATAAATGACTTCGATTGTTTGGATAAAGTTTTAAAGTTTCCGCATTATTTCTTTATCTTATGTTATGATATGATAAGGGGCTTGTATGAGACCTTTCGGGGTTTAGTACGCCTTGTCACATCTAGGGGGTACTCTTGGGTGTGTCACATGGCATGGATGATAGGGGTCACGAGGCAGTAGCAGCAGGAGCAGAGGGAGGGGGTACATCAGATGGACCGGGAGAAGTAGAAGTAAAAGGACCGGATGTTCTTGTAGGCTCACTGGCTTGAGGAGGAATTATTGCCTCAGTCGGCAACGTATCAACATCAACTACCGGTGATGTGTTCACCATTGCAGCTCTCCTTCCGTCGGCCTCATCCCTCAAATACTTGGCCTTGATCCGTCAGATGTCAGTAGAAGAGGATGGGGTCACCTCTACATCTGTCTTCTCGTTCATAGGGACACATGCTCGCCTGCATAGCTCGGTGATCAGCACCTGAGAGGGAAGAGAAGTTTGCCTTTGCTTGTCCCTCATGGCCATCTCTTGCTCCACGAGCAGACCTACATTCAGTCATTGTCGATCCATAATAGAACCTAGACACGCAGCCTTCGGATGTCGGAGGATCGATTAATTTTGTGAAGGCATAATGGTGCTGCTAATAAACCCGAACCAATATTGGCGGCCATGTTCAGGTCCTTCTTCTCAATCGGTGCACCGGCCTTGATCCACCTTTGTGTCACATAAGAAACTAGGGGTGCCAACCAACCCATTAGATCATCTAGCATCTTCTTCTGGATGAGGTTAATATAGTAATGCATGAAGTCTGATGAACACCCGAGTACTGCATTTATATCTGAGCTGCTGCACTTCACTTTCTGGCCCCGGATAATCACATGATCAACCGGTTTAAACGCACTGGCCTTCTTTTTTCCTTTAGGTACCAGCTCCCCATAGGCAGAATAAAACTCTCGAACCCAAGTAGGAATGTATGGGCCTCGGGGCTTTTCTAAAAACTTGAATTTGTGGAACTTAATGGTGTTCCACACCTCAGGATACCGGTCTACTACACCGTCAGTAGAGAACCTTTTCTCTTAAAGAATAGTCCTAAAACCCTTGGCCTTTAGCATGTTTAGTGATCAGGGTGGAGGAACCTGAGTTGGAGGAGGAGCCTGCACAACTGTCTGAACTGGAGGTGGGGCAGGCATATGAGGCACCGGCATCCTAGACGTATCATTCAGTGCCTTGGAGCGTAGCTCCGCTCTCCTAGCCTATAGGAGTTGGTCATCTTCCAGCTCAAAGACAAATGCCGGAGAATGGCGCTCAGAGTGGCCCTCATCCTCAGAAGTGGTGAGGTGAGTGGCATAAACACCCTAACTTTCGGAGCTCCCCTCCGTTGGTATGGGTAGTACAGAGCCTTTTCGTTCGCCTTTTCCCCCTTGTGGAGGAAGCTTGGAAACAGGGGCCCGGGAGGCTGCAACCTCCTCATCAATCACAATCCCTCTAGCCCTCTTGCGGGGTGGTTGATTTCTGCCAGTGACCTTCGGTCTAGCCATTTATACAAAACAAAAACACACACGTTAGATGCAATTCGAACTAGAAAATTCAAAGTTATAAGCTGTGTAGAAAGACTCACCGAATCGATGGGCGAGTCGTCGAACCCAATCGGTGAGCCAAGTCGGGCTCGCCGAAAGTTCCTGAGTAAAATCATTCAAAGGTAAGCACAGGTCGGTGATGTTGATGGCCATTCGGCTGATCTCCGACACCATTCGGCGAACTAGAAGTAGCTCGCTGAAAGTTACAAAATCTAATAAGGAATTAGGGGCGCAGAAGGGCGATCAAAAGGGACTTTCAGTGAGTTGCCGAGTGAACTCGGCGAGCTCAGGTGTATCGCTGAAAGTTACAGAACTCAAGCAAACAAAAAGGGGGAATTAAAAGCCGATCGAGGGGCTTTAGGCGACGTGAATGCATTATCGCTACCTTGTTGTTCTTTAGGTAAGGTTCTCGTTTATTATCTTCCTTCTTTTCTTTAAAATAATTATAAACCTAAAGTACTAAAATTCATTATTTTATTTGTATACATGGGCTAAGTGATATAGGGTATTAAATAAATTATGGACTTACCCCATTCACAACTAACTAAAATTAAATATTTAAAATTAACTCACTAATTAAATAACCGTAGTTAAGCTAATAGTTCAACATTCTCATTTAAAATTTATGGAAAGAGTCTTTCATGAAAGATAGAAGATTAGTTCTCAAAATGTCCTAACGGGTCATTACACTTTCATCCCGAATTAAAAATATTTCAAATATATTTTTCAATTTTCATCACTTTAAGTGATAATTTATTATTATTATTAATTTTCACTATGAAGAATGCACAAAATTTAAATGATAAGATAAAAAATTTACTTTAAGAACACAATATATAACATATTTTAAGAACCACAACAATAATTTCGTAATCCGGTAGGTCGTTTTCAAATTTAACAATATTCAGGAATAAATTAGTGTATGATTTGAGGAATTGTTGTGCTTGTGATTGCGGTTGCACTTGTTGATTTTTGTTTTCAATTATTCGTAGTTGTTCTTTAAAATTTAGAATAAAATATAATTTTATATTAAATAAAGAATTTGAAAAAAAGTTATATTACATGAAAATTACATAGGATCATTATTTTGAAAAAAGAAAGTTAGATTTATATTATGAAATAAGAAAATGAAATAGAAATAGAAATAGAAGTAATAATATAATATTGAGGAGATAGAAGAAGCTTCTTTTTTAGAGAGTAAAATAGAGAAATGGGTTAGAGTAGATTGTCTAGAAAAATAGAGAACTCTATATTTTGAGAGTAAAATAAAGTGTAGGGTTGGATATGCCCTCAAGAAGCGGGAGATCAGAGCAATCAATCGGGGATAACATGATCAGGAGAAAACAACTGACGAAATCAACACAGATCAGTTTACTTAAAACTAACAAATTTTCTGTGGATGCAAGAAAAGGCTTTGCAATTTTTGATATAAATGAAGCAATTTAGGAGACGAGTAACGCTGTTTTGCTCAAATGCCCAGCAAAACAAGAGCCATAATGAACATACAAATGTTCGAAGGTAAAACAAAGAGACCTTATCTTCATATCAACATCCTATCGATGGATCATCATCATCCTACTGGTGGATCATTATCATCCTACCGATAGATCATCATCCATATCATCATACCGATGGATCATCATCATTATCATCATATCAATGGATCATCTTTCTCATTCTATCAACGGATCATCATCAACATCATCCTATCGATGAATCATCATCATCGTCCTATTGACAGATCATCTTCATCATCTTCATCATCCTATCGATGGATCATCATCGTCATTATCCTATCGATGAATCATCATCCTATCGATGATCATAGTCATCCTATCGATGGATCATCATCATCATCGTCCTACCGAAAAATCATCATCCTACCGACGGATCATCATCATCATCCTACCGATAAATCAGCATCATCCTACCGATGGATCATCATCATCATCCTATTGATGGATCATCATCATCTTACCGACAAATCACTATCATCATTATTTTCCTACCGATTGATCATCATCAATGGATAATTATCAACAAATTATTATTCATCCTATCGATGGATAAATATTTATTTTGCTATATATTTCATTAGTGGAAAAATATTTCTTTTACCATGTGTCATATCTATGAATTATTGTTATTCGTCCTATCGATGGACAATAATTTATCTTTCCATATATACTATCGGTAGATAGACATTTACTTTACCATATATTTTGTCAACAAATTATTATTTATACTACCAATCAATAAGAATTTATTTTTCCACATATCCTATCGATGGATGAGCATTTACTTTCCATATATCCTGTCAATGGATTACCATTCGTCCTATCAATGAACAAACATTTAGTTTGTCATATATCATATTGATAGATTATTATTCATTCTACCGACAGATGAACATTTATTTTGTCATATATTGACGGATCTCTATTCTTTCTATCGATGAATGGACATTTATTCTCCCAACAATTCTATTGATGAAGCCTTATGAATAGACACACATTTATTTTGCTAAAAGTTCTATCGATGAAGTCTTATCAATAGACAAACATTTATTTTCCCATATATCCTATGGATGGATGAGCATTTACTTTGCCATATATTTCTTCAATGGATTATTATTCATCCTATCAATGGACAAACATTTAATTTGTCGTATATTCTATTGATAGATTATTATTCATCCTACCGACAGATGGACATTTATTTTGTCATATATTGACAGATTTATTTTCGTTCTATCGATGGATGAAAATTTATTTTATAAACAATTCTATTGATGAAGTCTTATCAATAAACAAATATGTATTCTGCAAAATATTTATCAATAGATATTCATCCCACAGGCGACCAAATATTTATTTTTGTGAAGTATGTTATCGATAAGATCTTTATTTGTTCTAATCGATAGGCAGATAACTATTTTGCCAAAATATTATCGGTAGGTCTTTACTTGACCTACCGATTAATATATATTTAGCTTGTCGAGTATCCTATCGATGAGTCATTTTTGGACCAATCAACGAACAAGTCTATTAAGACAAAAATTGTCAATAATTAGACAAAGATTGTCAACATACAATACTTTAGAAGGATGACTTCGAAGTACAAAGACAATGATGTATTCAGGAAACATGCAAGAAGACGCCGGGAAATATCATATGAAATGCTACCACTTTTTTTAATTATGTTTCCTCTGATGAGATTTATCCCAGTTTTATCGAGACCATCCGAGAGGATGAATTTTCAGTCAACCCACATGCTTGGACGACATCAAAAGGGAGGTAGCACAACGGCGAACTTTTCTTTGCAGAAAACTTAGATAGTGTCCGAAGAGAAACATAAAACTCTTTGGATGTGAGCTGACAAGAAACTTCCAGCACAATCAAACCACACCTATATCATAAGGTAGAGGTTGCAAACCTCTCTTTCGTAACTCGACTTATTTGTCACTCTTCCAGAACTAAATGTTATCTTAGCATACTAGATTTGTTTTTCAACCGATCGAGTTGAATTACAAATATCTTGATTCCCGAAGCTAAGGGATATGTAGGCGGGCTCAGTGTTGAAAACTCAGTTGTATTCCAACAGTCTTTCTCAAATCTTATTTCCAGGCATTTTGGTTTCTTCATAATTCAATATCGGGATAACTTTTGAATTCTTTTACAATCGTGCGTCAAATCAAGCCTATCGAACTACAAGTGGCCTGAATTCTCATATAGCCGGAGATATGTAGGAAACTCGATAACGGGGTTCGGCCATAACTTCCTAAAAGTCTGTACCAAAATCTATTTTATAAAAGATGAAGATGTGATCGACCAAAATTGGATTCGTCAATTTTCTTCATCTAGGATATCTTTCATTGACCCTACCCAAAGAAAAGTACAATCTATTGACACCTAGTTTTGACCCTTACAATATGAATGAATCATCGAGCTTCTTTAATTTTAAACAATTTGAAATAATTAATTTTATAAATATTCACAATGTTTTTCAATTTATTTTAAATAGTTTTGTCACTTTTTATAATTTTTTAAATAATATATATGTTTTATATAGTTATGTATATAATTAGTACATTTTATGAATATTCGAAAATCGTCTCAAAAAGATGTTGTTTTTACTTAAATATTTTGTTAAATTAGTATTAATTAGTAGATTATATTTCGAAATAATTAGTTTATAATTAAGTTAATTATTAGGATTAAGAAGCTCGTTAGATAATTATATTAATTCATCCTATTTAAGTTCTAGTCGAGTTTACTAAATTTAATCAATTTGGCTACGACCTTAAATTCGTTTGGCTATTTCTTAATTATGAATTTAACCATTTTCTCACCTCACCTTAAATCTTTTGTTTGACCAATTTTGGGCCATTCACATCATCCATTTTACAAGCCCAAACCCAGCCGACCTATCAACAACAAATCCCAAAGAGACCCATCCCACATCCAATTCTATCCAATAATTCATTAACACCTTCACACAATTTACATGGCGTCAACATACATAACATATAACGATACCAGCGTTCCTAAATGACAGCGATACGACCCCTATATGTGTAGAACAACCAGATGCCCAGTACATACCCTTTGTCGTCTTCCCCATTTTTTCTCGACATCTCGTACAGCTCCAGCGAGCACCTAGTCCATCCCTTATCCATTTGTATGTGGTTACCTCAAGGACAAGGCCAAGTGTTGGTATCTCACGCCTCATACGTCCTCACCTCAAGATCAAACGACTCTCCTCATTTTTCTGTTTTAATTTGTTGAGGTTTTGGAATAATTTGAG
Organism: Solanum etuberosum; assembly: GCA_029582245.1. Lineage (NCBI taxonomy): Eukaryota > Viridiplantae > Streptophyta > Magnoliopsida > Solanales > Solanaceae > Solanum > Solanum etuberosum. The sequence goes on from JAJONR010000760.1 coordinate 25,345, forward strand.
GCATATTCCTTATCCTCAAAGGGAATTTGAATTTGGAATTCCATTATTGGCCTTGTCCTTATCCGAAATCCCCCCAAATTCGTAAGCTTAATTCCCCTTCTATATAATCCCCTCTATCCTTCATTGTTGAGGTTAGGAATAACTTACATTTAGAGCAACAACCTACCTCAGTTACGAAAAAATATAAAATGAAACTACAAGCTATATAAGGTCACTAAACAAATACACCTAAAATAGATTTTCATGTTTTCTTCTTGCTCGCTGTTTACGGGAATTCGCCGGAGTCCTTGAAGCTTAGTGGTGGTGAAAGGCTCGTTGTTCCCAGTTCTACTGCCCCAGGAAAGGTAATATCTCCCCCCTCGTCTATATTTTTATTTGAGTTTTAAGTGATGTGTGATGAATCTATTCCTGATGAATTTCGTTAGCTTTATTTTGTTCTTCTTTGTTGTGATTTCACTGTCTAGTTTGAATGCAAGTCCTCAAGGCCATTTTTTTTGTTTCGCGACCTCTCTGGCTAATTGTCATGTTGTTGCGAAGACTCCTTGACTGTTAATATGAGTTCAATGTTATCATAATCTTTCTTTCTTTATCTTCATATAGTGTTTATTTGATTAATTTGATGTTACACCCGCTCTTTTCTTCTGAGCCTTGTCTATTTAACTCCAATCCAGACTGACTCATTTTTTTTTTGCTTGAAAGTTTTTTGAATATTCATTGGTATTAATGTCTTTATTTGATTTTTTGTATCCTAATTCCGTACCTCGTAGTTGATATTTTCACGATTATTTCAGTTTTGAACTTTCTTTGGGTATTGGTCTAATAAGTTATGAGTTTAGCTATCGGTGTATGATTCAGATATGAGAGCATGTGTTTATTATCAAAGTTTAGTTCCTATGTTTCCTCTTAAATTTCTCAATGTTTCCGATAGTTTTTCTTCTTATGTATATTTCATTTCCAATGTTTAAATTCCTTTGCTACAGTTTAAGTGAGTATTTGATGAATTACTGCTGGTTGTTCAAAATCTGTCTTGGTGTTCACGTTTAAGTAGTCAAGATTTTAGTTGTCATGTAATGCATACTAGCTTGTTGCCTTCCTAATCATATGTCAAGTTTTACTTCAATTATGTTCCCTTAGGATATGCATGATGTTAAGTTTACTTTTAGATTTGAACTTGTTTGTATCCTCGCTTTGGCCTCATAATCAGCTTGGATTCATTTTCACTAGATTTTGGCTTCAATTTATATGTATATGCTTTTTGGTAGAATGCGTGTCATGATTGAACTTCTTTCTTTAAGTTTCAGATTTAGTTAATTATCACTGTCAAGATGTCACTGGGTTTGTATTTATAAAGCGTAAGCGCTTAGTTTTCTATGGCACGTTTAGTATCTAAATAATAAATGAATTTTCTTATTATCAGAATTTCTCCTCAACTCATCCCATTTGTGCATTTCTTTTTTATTTATTTATTTGTTAGTTCTTGATCCATCATATTGTGATATAGGATGTATATTCTTGGCTTATTTGTTTGATATTCACAGCGTTGGACATTCTGAGATCATGAGTAATTTTCATGAATGTGTAGTGAATGTTTGTCAAGCTATTATGTGGAAATTGATCTCCTTACTATTCCACGTATTTAGTTATTTTAGTGAATGTCCAATTATAATTAGTTATGGATCCTTATTATTTTGTTTTTTCATGATCTTCCTCGGTTTGAGTCCATGTGACTCCCTTCTTCTCCCTTTACATCTCGAATTGGGCCATGGAGGCCCTAAACTTTTTCCTTTTTGATCTGCCCCATTGAGAAGGAAGAAAATATGTGGAGTTCAAAAAATGGAAGCTAATATATAGGTCTTCAGAGTGAAAATAGGATGTATACGCCTAATATACAGGGATATATGGTGATATACAATAATGGTATACATTGTATACAACAGCAGAATATGGGCCAAAAGCCCAGAAATTTTTTAGTAGTAGATTTTGGAGATAAATGGACAGAAATCCATCTATTTTATGTAGTCATTTTTCTAGTTTTAGGATAGGGCAGACATAGGCCAAAAGGCCCAAAATCATTGGCAATTAGGCCCAAATGCTGACCCAAGTAGACATAAACTAGACTTGGGCCCAATGTTTATTCCTTTTAGTGAAAATTACACGGTTAAACAAACTTATACTGCTTAATTACTCATCATAGATATAATTTGCTATAATCACCACTCGCGACTAATATTATCCATTAATTACGTGGGCTGACTTCGAGTTTGTATAATTATATTTGTATACGATGGTTTGTATTTGTATATGACGATGATTTCTTTTGGTTTTTTCATCAAAAATATTCAATCTTTTTGTGTATAACTTTTTAAAGTTTTTATAAACGTGCAGTTTTTGGATTTTGTATAATATAAGTTATATAATGTAATTTTTTAAATATATTTTGTATAATTGTTTAAAGTTTATATGTTTATGTTTGTATAAATTTGTTATTTTGAGTTTTATTATATTTGTATAATTCCAGACTTTATATTACTCAATTATACAAAAACACGCGAATTGTACAAACGTACCTGCGAATTATACAAACGAGATGCGAATTATACAAATTATTGTCCTCTCTTGCTCGCCTCTCTCCTCCCTCTCCCAATCTCGCTTGCCTCGCTCCTCCCTCTCCCAATCTCTCTCACAAGAATATACAAATATAAATGTATAATATACAATTATCTAACCGATATACATATATAATTCACCTCTCTCCCACTGTCCGCCCTCTTTCACTAGCCCCTCTTCTCCCTCTCCTAGTCTCGTTCACCACTCTACTCCCTATAACATGTAGCTACGAATCGTAATTAACAAACTATAGTTATGGAGTGAATTAGGCTATTTTTCATTGGCTATATGTGAAAGTTCCTCTTCCTTTTATTACATTTATTGTATTTAATTGTTATTTGTTTTATTTGATATTATTTTGGTTTAACTTGATTCAAATTTCCTAAAAGATGAATTATTCTAGTAATTGGTTTATTCATAACGAAATTTTTCGAAATAAATAAATAAGTACTTGTCTTTCTCCATTATATTTAATTGAATTTTGATTAAAATTATCACTTATCTAAATTCTTTTTAACTATCAACTCTTCTAAGAATTTCAAAAGTTTTCTTTACTTAGTCTTTTCGAGGAAATGTGTTTATTCTAAAAAAATGTTTCAAGTATAAAAATTAATTGTTTCTTGAGTAAACTTTATCTATGTATTTAATTATTTGAAAAATGCAAATATTTTAAACTGTTGGATAACAGGGTGTTAGCGGACACTTCAAATGCCTTAAAGATCTTTTTGAAGTATAAATGTGAACCCCGTACTGTTCTTTGGATTTTAAATTGATTTTCCTATTTTTAAATCTTTTGAAATAAACTCTTGGTTTCCTTAATTTCTTTTAAAATATTAAGTGATGACTCCTTTAAAAGGTTGATTTTTCCTTAAAGTTAAATCTATTTTTTGGAAACCGGCGTTTTCTTATAACCATCTAAAACGTATGTTGTGAAGAAGATTCAGTTTTCTGATGTGGTTACTATAAAAAGTTCAGTGAAGGCCAAGATATTGATCACAATTTTGCTTCATCAAGACCTTGCGCTTCATTTCAACAACATTTTCTATGCATTGGGAGACTTTATTATATTGAGAGATATTGAAGATAATTTCAAGTGGTCAAATTATACTAAAAATGTGTTTCACCATATACTTGAAAACACATATTGATTAAAGAAAGAACTTAAAATTCATGCTATATGGCGCAACTCAGAAGAATAGTGATTTATAGTTCCTCAAATATTATGTATAAATTTTTAAAAAACATTCTTTATTTAATATATCGTACAAATCTGTCATTGTAGTTCTTTTGGGCAATGAAAAAATTTCATCAAAAACCTTGAGAAGAACTTAAATCAACTTAAAAACACACATTTTAAAACTAAATCAAATAGCTTAAAACTCATTTATTTTTGTAAGCTGATTGTACCTCGACAAACTATAAGCTTGCAGCAAGTGGTGTAGTATTGCTGCATTGGATGCAACCAAATCCACTATAGTTAAAAATTTCAAAGAAATTTAAACATAATGAGTTTTTCTTCTTTTTTTTTTTTTTTTAATTCTGATTTTGGTCCTTGTGAGGGTAATATAGTACAAAAGATAGTGTAACTCTACCGAGCTTTTGATTTTCAATTTGATACATAGAGATTAGAGAATATCTTTTAAAAAAATAAAAATACAGAAATGATTCGTTCAATCAAAAGCAAGAAAGATGAAGTTGTAATTAAATGGACAAAGGAAGCACATGTTTATGGCAACAAAGATATGTAATGCACAATAACTTTCAAACACAATGGGATTGAACTATGGGCTACCACCTGCACTGTCACGACCCAGGGATACCTCCTAGATGTAACACGGCGTACTCAATCCTGAAGGGGTTTCATACAAACCCTTAGCATATCATAACATATGATTAAAGAAATGATGCGGAATTTAAAACTTTATCCATACAATCGAAGTCTTTTATAAAAGCAAAGCGGAAGTCTAGACTTATCTCAATTAGCCATCTAATACACTCTTTGAATCAAATAGGGTCACAGCCCTTACAATAGTCCGAAAAGGAAATAACTAGAATGAAACTACTAAATGAAGATATCCGTCCTCGAATCATGTGGACTCACCAACTAGCAAGGAGAATAGTCGATCCAAGCTTTGACAAAGAAGGAAGCACACCTCAACAACCGGGCCATACACTTAGAAAAGAAATGTAGAAAATATGGGTTAGTACAAAAATGCACAAAGTATGATAGCCATGTATAAAATCTTGAAACATGCAAAAAAGGGACATTTTTGTTGAAATCATGCTATATGCCAATTTTGAACATTATCTTTGAAATAATTGGAAAAACGTAACTCATAAGACAACTCATGTATGGTTCATCATAGCATAAAGGATAACAACATAATCATAAGCATAGCCTCCAATCATAGACATAATGCAAACATCACTTATCATAAGACATAGTTCACATACATAGTTAAATACCAAGATCAACTCATCATAATAGAACCATCTCATAAGTAACCCTAAGTTATACTTGTGCAATGCATATATAAAGATCCCATAATCCAATCTATACTAAGTACCACTTTTAGGCCACCATGATCATACTTACCATTCTTTGATCTCATCCTTTGTTCATACTCATAGACAAGGGAACCTTAACATTTACTAATTCATATCAAGGAAAGTAACTCATAACAACAATCCACATTAAGCATTTATCATATGATTTAGCCTTCAAGTCCACATACTTAGTAGCATCATCATAAGCATATTCATTTCATAAATCATTATAGCATTAAGGAACACACCATAACTACTCTCAAAGCCTACTTGTGCAATGCATGGATGAAGTCCCATACCCCCACCCACACTAAGTAGTGCATTTTTGAGAAGCCATAGTTCATTATCATTCATTGTTCATAGTGGGAATAATCCTTAACCGACATAGACCTTGTGAGAAAATCATGGAATCCGGTGTTACCCACACCGAAAAGGGTGGTCTTACTTTCCTAAGGTAGGACCGGTAATAATTAGCTTAGGTGGGCATATAGTTATGGGATAAGGAAGTTGTTACTAGAAACCCGACCTTACATAGGGAGAGCTTGCACCTCACAATATCCACTCGGTGCTAAGCATTATATTCCCATGGAGTATTTAATTCTCTTATAACATCATTACACATGACAGGGATGCCATTAGCCTACCGGTTCAAGGTACATCATTATACATGAAAGGGATGCCATTAACCTACCGATTCAAGGTACATCATTAAAATAGCTCATTGAATCCTCATGAAAGGGATACCATTGGTCTACCGATTCAAGGTTCATCATTATAATAGTTCATTGACTCTTCATGAAAGGAGTACCATTGGCCTACCGATTCAAGACAAGCCTTAGAATACTTCATTAGTCGTTCATGAAAGGGATGCCTTTGGTCTACCGATTCAAGGTTCATTAAATCAAGACAGTTCTTTAATTACTCATGAAAAGGATGCCCTTAGCCTACCGATTCAAGGTATATAAATCAAGATAACTTTTAATCACACATGAAAGGGATGCCCTTAGCCTACCAATTCATTTAGGTGAGGAAAGCCTTTCACAACATGCCATCACCATTTGTATGTGTATAATTGAGAATAGTCTCTCAATCAACACATCATCATTATCATAATCATAGCAACTTCATTCTCAAGGTATTCATCAAGCATGTACATAAACATCAAGATCATACATAATTCTCATAATTTCCCTTCAAGGACCATATATCACATTCAATCAACACACCTAGAATTACTATATTAGGCATGGATAATAACATGTTTCAAGTAATCAATTCATAACATTCATAATTCTATAACATTCAACTTGCATCGATCAATTACCCACACTTTAAGATCCAATTTGAGAAAATAGGTTAACCCATGGATTTTTGAGGAATTCATCATAAAAAAGTAGTAAATCATCAATTTAATCATAATATAAAGTAATTAAATCATTCAAATCATTTTTGAAGTGAATCCATGACTTGGAGTAAAACCCTAGCTCTTTGGGATTTCTTACTTTGAAATTGGGGGTTTTGGAAGGGCTCTATGGGTGAAGGCTACCCATAGATGAAAATTTACCATACCTTATTGAAGAATCTCCACGAAATTGAGTATAAAATGCTGCTCCTTCAAACCTAGACTTCACCTTCTTCTTCTTCTTCCTTGAAACTCTAGAGAAAGAATATTCGGAGAGGAGTTGGGTTTTTTTTATGTGGGTTTGGAATAATGATTTGGAATCATCTAATTAAGGGTATAATAGGTTTATATAGGTGGTCGAATTACTAATAAAACAACCCTACTTAACTCCTAACTAATTATCAATTAACCCCTAAGTCCTCAACTTAAAACGACTTAACCTCAAAACTGCCTCACCCACAAGACCCCGACCCAGGGATCGTGGGTGGGTCTACGGACCATACTGGTCCTTCGTGGGTGATGGTCTTGGGCTCAACAAACAGGGGCAGTTGGGGCCTTGACCCACGACCCCTTCCCACGGGGCGTGCATCCATGCACGATCCGTGGATGCCCTTCGTGGGTAGGCTGTTTTTGGACAGCTTTTAGGGCAGTCCTAGGGTCCTCCTCAAGGACCTTTGGTTGGTCCTTGGAGGATCGTACCTAGATTCCGTAGCCCTAAAACATTAATTCTAAGTACGGGAAGTCATTTTTATGATTTTAACCCTTATACCAAACTCTAAAACTCTCGCGTAAAGCTCTAGTTTCTCCTACTAGTTTCCAGGGTGTTACATGCACACTATTCTTCCTCTTTCACATCAAATAGTCATAAAATTATATTTAAAACCATGAAAGCTCATAAACTAAAAGTATGAAAGATTTATTAAAATGAAACACAACTTCAGTCAATAATCAATAAATCTAAAAAAAGACGCATTTCATAAGTTCTTTGGCTTCTGTTTTCAAGAAATTTTAACCAAAAATTTGATGTGTAATGTACCATGGATTTACGGTACTTATAATACCTTAAACATAGATTTTTGCATGTGTATTAAGCATTTGTTAGTATATTTGATGTTCTTTTACTTGTATTTTGTAGGAAAATATGTTTTGGACCTGTCGGGATGAAAAAGGTTGAAACAACTATGTTTTTGGAGTTTGATGACTCAACCTACGAGCCATAGACTTTTGTAGAAGACGTAGGAAGTATTCATATACTAGAGCTATGGTTTTTGGAACTAAGTGTATGATGACGAAACTAGACTACAATCCGTAATAAATTTTACGAGCCATAGGAACAAGTCGTAGAAAAGATCAGAGATGTTGAGCTCCAGTACTTGGACTACGAGAAGCCATGACGGGTCATACAAAGTTCTACGGGTCGTAGAACATACCTGTAGAAAAGCCCAGAAGATAAGTTGAAGATACTTCTTTGACAAGAGGTCTCTACAGGCTGTAGGAATTCCTACGAACCGTAGGACCTAACCGTAGAAATGACTGACAAAACCAGATTTTCCTATGCTTACTTTATCGACTTTATTTAGTATTAGGTGTTTATTAATATTCATTTTATTTTGAGTTTCCAAGAGTTAGACAATTTGATACTTTGTTTTTGGATTTGAGAATTATTTTGGTCAACAATTTGTCCAATTTTAATTCTTGAAGCATCGGTTTATAACATAGCTTTTGTTCGTCAATTCAAGATTCTGGATTTCAATTACTCTAATTGTAAGTTCATTTTTATTTTAATAAACTTATTATTAGTCGTGGTAACTCAAGCATGATTAGCTAAATCCACTTACCAGACTAAGAAAGTAACGAATGGGAAAATATATTAAACAACGGAGATTTGACGACTACTACTGACATCTAATAGCTTGAACCACCTATGTGAGAGCTAATCTTGGGTCAAGGGTAAGGGTTAGTAAAGCACACACCTGTAGACCGACCAAGTTGCGTGGTGAAATTTCCTATTTGGACTACCAATTATTTAGGAGATATATAACTTACCGACTTTGCATGTTAAATACTAGAGAAGATTACTATTATAAGTTTTACTGCGTTAAAAACTTGTGGGAAACACGTATACCCTAGTTTTATCTTCTATTGATTCTACAACACAGTCAATCCTGTTTACTTGATTATTTATTACCAAATCAATCAATTAAGCTTTTGTTTTATAAAAACCCCTTTTATAATCATACTAAAAGTACAATTAACAACAAATTAGCATAAAGTCTAGACCTCATTCCTCATGGGATCGACCCTAACCTCTGTTAGGTTCTTTATTTGAAAAATGACCGCGTATACTTCATAACACTCAAATTATCCTCATAAACCATTAAGAGAATAAGCGGTCGTCGTCAATAAAAATACCCAACTAAGAGTCGGGATCTAATCCCACAAGGAATAATTTGTTGTCAATCGAAAAGAAAAAGGATCAAGAGTTACAAGTTTGAACATAAACACATAATTTACAATACTATCAAATAGGAAGCAATTTTGGTAACTAAACAAAGGATTTGGGCAAAGACAATATCAAGCAAGGGATAATTGATATTTGGGAGATTCGGAGCTCAAAACTCATTCAACGATCCATTTCCATTACAACGCATGCAAATCAATCAAAGGTAGGCTAGATCATCATCAATTAGCACTTATCTCCTTTCGGTCTCAAAGTGCTATCTCACGAAATCTTCTTTTGGTCTCAATCAGTTCAACAACAATACAATCCAATACTTTAATCCAAAACCCTATTTCTAGCAAGTTTAGCATTCAACAAAGTAAACCTAAATTATCTCCTTTCGGTCTCAAATTTAGAATTCAAAGCCAAACATGATTATTAACCTAATTTTCCACTTCATGAATTCTCCTTCAAGTGACCCATGAAGATTGGAAGCTAGATTTAAGCGTGCACTCTCAAATCGTAGATTAAAGAAGGAAAATTAGATTAAAACCTAGTCATGAAAGCATGAAATCACATTCAAAAGCATTAGAATGAACAATCAAGACCCAAATGAATTGCCTATTTCTAGCACAAAACCCCAATCTCAAATACACAATTACACCCACAATTCTAGCAATATAAAGCAAGGAAATTAAGAAGGGAATAAAAAAATTTACTAATTAGAACATAATTTTCAAACTCAAATGTGAATTGTGAGGCAACTTGCCTTTAAAGTTTCAACCCAAATTGAAATCTACAAGTTTTTATTCAAACTCTAAGAGAAGAAGATGAATTTTTTCCTTAAAATCTGATATGGATTGGATCTCCATGAACAATGACTGCTCATGAATGGAAAAAGAGGTTTTGAGATCAATTTGGTGAAATTCCCATTCCGCCAAGGTGCCTAAAGTGAAACTCTCCGCATTTGCGGTCCCCTTGGCGCGTTCACAGTCTTGAGTTGACTCAGGCTCCACATTCGCTCTCCTTCGAGCGCGTTCACCGACCTCTATTGACCCAGCCTTCGCAGTTCTTCTGGCGCGTTCACGAATGGTATTTCCCTACCTGAATATGCATTTTCAGCTCTTGACCTCTTTTTGCCTTATTTCCACTTGGTTTCTTCAAATGTCATCTAAATAAGCTCTCCATTTCATTTTCCTGCAAATATGAAGAAAACAACATTAAAAGCACCAACTTTAAACTAAAGCAAACAAAAATAACTAAGAAAATAGCCTTAAATGAGTGGAAATCCACCACTCATCAACATCTCCATCTTAGAAACTTTGCTTGTCTCAAGTAAAGAAAATCAAAACTCCAGAGGCTCTTATCTCAATGCATACCACACATGAATTTAACCATATTCAATTAATCACAAAGGTAATGACTTCGGTTGGTACTAACAAATAGCCCACATGCAAAATTTTCCCAAAATAACTTCCTTCATTCTTATGGCACATTTTCAGGAATCAAGAATCATTAAGTGAGAACAACTCAAACTCAATAAGTGACTCAACTCATTAGCTCCTTTACATGCTCACTTGACTAAATTAGGAAGTTTCAAAATCACCACTTTTTTCAATTTACATGCCCTCACAAGAAAGAAATGTCCCAACATACTCACAAAGTATTTACAAGACAAGAAACAAAGATGTAAACACTCATACTCATAACCAAACATATCATGAATACAAATGCCATACCATAGTCTTGTCCATATTTTCAATTAATATTTACTCAATTTCTTTCGGTTAGAGATCTCAAAGGACTTTGTTAAGCTATAATGTAGGCTTGGGGAAGGTTAGGATATCATATAGGTACAAGTGACAACACCCTCCTTGAACACTACATAGCAACTCATCATTCACTAACTTTTCCACTTTTTCTTCATTTTTCAACTCAATGCACATTTTCACAATATTTTCTTATTTTTCCTTTCTTATTTTCACTCTAGATGCCCCACATGAAACTATTTTAGACCTTTGGAGGATTCAAGTCTCTTTATTGACTTTCTTTCTTTCTTTTTTCAAACCTTTTTCTTTCTTTGGTACTTTTTCCTCCATTTTCAAACTCTTTTTTTTAATCAAGCACTCATGTGGTAAGCATCCCATCTATGAGTTTCCCATAGAACCCCCAACTTAGGCTTTTAGCCTCACTTTGACTATTATCAAGTTCAAGAAAGGAATGATTTAAAAGAGGGTTACTTTTTCAAAAAGGACAAGTCTTGTAATGTGGTTGTCAATAAAAAGGATAAGTCTCAAACGGGACAACTAAGGATATATTTAGCTTAAAGTTGGAATTTTTTAGGCCAAGTGGACTTCAAGAACATCAAAGAAAGCCTAAGAATATTTCTCCAACCAAACTCAATAAAGACCAACATTTCAAGACCAACCGGGCAAGTTCTAGGTGACAAAAGTGAACACAAGGTATTATTCAACAACTCACCACACATGAAATGCAAATAAATTAAGATGGCTCAAAATATTATTTCCTTTTCAAAATACAAGTGGCATCAAACATTTAAACTGCTAACGAATCAAAAGTCACAAAAAGAGTTGTCACAAAATCATTCACACATGCTCAACTTTAAAAAACGATGGGTAAGTTCAACACTTTCCACATGCAAGACTAAGTTCTTAGTACCAACAAAGCCACAACCACCCAAAAATACGATGATTTTCCCTTAAGAAAGTCGTCAACCAATCCATCATTAGGCAACCTCATTGTAACACCCCGGATTCGAAACGAGGCAAATAGCAGCTGTTGAGAAATTGCAGATGCCATCCATGAGGGCCAACCATGGTCCGTGGGTTGACCTACAGACCGTAGATGGGGCCATGGATAGCAACCTTAGAAAAAGTCCAGGGATGGACCATAGAGGGACCTACGGACCGTAGGTGGGTCCATGCCCCATGGTCCAGCAGTCCATCGATTGGCCAAATTTCTCTGACAAGAAATCATGACCAACAAGGATGGACCATAGGTCAGTCGACGGTCCGTCGGCTGGGGTTCCATGGTTCAAGAGCTGGCAGTTATTTTAGGAACTTATGGGTCTTTTCCGATTTTAATTAATCAATGTGGTCTCATTTTACCTAAACGTATACCACCTATATAAGGATTTTAGACCCCAAAACTCACTCAAGTAAGTCATTCTATAAATTCCCAAAAGAAAACCCAAATCCCCTCTCAAATATTCTCTCTCTAGAAGGTAGAAGAAGAAGAAGGAGATTGAAGATAGGTCAAGATCAAGTCTCCCAATCTTCAAGATTTGGTGGGCATTATGACTAAGAATGATGGATTTTCATCCATGGAGTCCTTCCTCCCATGGAGTCCCCTAGAATTCCACAATTTGAAGAAGAATCTCACAGATTCTAGTTAGGGTTTCTTCCATTGTTGTGGGTTATGATGAATGTTGATCCAATTGAGTGGATTATGATTGTTTATGATTGAATTGATAGAATTGCATGTATTTAGGATGAAATTACATGTACCCATGCCTATCCTACAATTTTAGGGTTGAATTGACATAGTGGGTTTGATGCCATGTTAGGGAAACTCTATGGGTTAGATATCTCCTTATAGTATTGATGAATTATGATTAGAATTGCTTGAGATTGAAGCATATATGATGAATATGACGTTAATTTTTTGAGAGTAAAGCATAGATGATGATCATGAGATGTATTTCTTTGAGAGTAAAGCCTAGACTATGAATTGTTGATTTTTGATGTTGTAGTATGGAAGGGATACTTCCTAGAATGAATTGATAAGCATGATTGTATGAATGTGAAAGGTTTACTCACATGAATGATTCTAGGTTGAAAGGATTTCTCACCTAAAATGAGTCTAGACTAAAATGCTTAATGAATGATGAGGCTAGAGGCGATTACCCTTGACCTCCATATGCAAGGATATTAGGTGATTCCCATACTCCTTAGAATTCAACAAGAGGTGAGTCCCCACATTCCTACTATGATGAATGGACATGGAGGTGAGTACCCATGCTCCTTATGAAATGATGTGGAGGAGAGTACCCGTGTCATATCATAAGGTTCAGGAGGCGAGTACCCACAATCTAAAAGTAAGTAAGGCAAGAGGCGAATAACCATTATCCTTTATAAGCTAGGCATTGAGGCGAATCCCCATGTCTTTAAAAGTAAGTATGATTAATGTGATTATGTTATGAAGTTGACTTGTTTGGAGTGGTGCTAGATATGCCTCCCATGATGTAAGCTTGACTAGAGGCGGATGACCTAAGTCTTGCCTAAGCTTAAGTGAGGTTACTTAAGGGAGTATTCCTGTTTCATTATGATGCTTATTAGGTATTGATTATGCTCATGCCTTATGTCTTATGTTGATTAATGCTTATGATTATGTTGTTTATGCTAGCTATCATATTTAGTACTTGATTGTACTAACGCATACTCTTGCCTACATTCTTATCAAATGTAGGGTCCGGCGCTCCTAATTCACACACTTGCGGCTAGGTTTTAGTTGATCAAGAAGTGAAGCTTTGGTGATTCCTTATTGTATTCGAGGATTGGATCACCCTTTTTTCTCTTTTATGTTTTTCTTTTCATGTTGGACTATTGTATGGGCTTTATCCCGAGATTTATCTTCTTATGTTAGATGGTTTGAGAAAATGTTGTTAGACTTCCGCTCGTTTTATAAAAGACTTTGATACTTTGAAATGTTTTAAATTTCTGCACCTTTTTTATTACTTTATGTTATGATATGCTAAGTGGCTTGTATGAGGCCTCTCGGGGTCTTATACGCCTTGTTACATCTAGAGGGTACCCTTGGGTCGTGAAAAACTTGGTAATCAGAGCACAAGGTTTAGAATGGTTCTAGGATGTCTCAAACCACATCTACTCGAGTCTTGTTCATAAATGTGAAGCACGCCACATTTATGAATGAGGGGCTATTAGATGTTTTGGAAATTTCACTTCTTCACTTCTTTAAGTCGTGCCATGGAGTTTAACTCTATAAGTCTTTCTCCTAATCCGTGCCCGATGGTTTTCTGGATATGACTAGTAGAAGGGAAAATGCTAGAAGGTTAGAGGAAGGCAATGTTGAGCAAGAGGTTCCTCCTCAGGTTCCTCCCCAAGCTCCTCCTCAAGCTCTAATTGACCCATTGAATGAGAATGTAACAAATGCAGAGTTTAGATCAGCATTCCAAGTTTTGGCTCAAGCCGTGATGGCACAACCCAATAGAGAGTGGTATCCCCCGTGAACCCAAATGTGGGTACGACGGCAGCAAGAGTGAGGGATTTCACAAGAATGAACCCTCTCAAATTTTATGGCTCCAAAGTTGAGGAAGACCCTCAAGAGTTTATCGACGAGGTCTATAAGGTAATTTCTATCATAGGTGTGACTCCGATAGAGAAGGCGAAACTAGCCGCTTACCAACTCAAAGGGGTTGCTCAGATTTGGTTTAATCAGTGGAAAGAGGCAAGGCCGGTGGAAGCGGGTCCCATAGAATGGGAAAGGTTCAAAAGTGCATTTCTTGAAAGATTCTTCCCTCTAGAGATGAGAGAGGCCAAGGTACTTGAGTTCATCAACCTTAGTCAAGGAAATATGAGTGTAAGGGAATACACTTTGAGGTTCACTCAACTATCCAAGTATGCTCCTTCCATTGTGGCGGATCGTAGGGACAAGATGAGTACGTTTGTGTTGGGGGTGGCCGACGTGGTAGTCAAAGAGTGTCGCACCGCTATGGTTGTGCATGACAGGGATATTTCTCACCTTATGGTGCATGCCCAACAAATTGAGGAAGGAAAGCTCAAGGAAAGATGTAGAGAGGCAAAGAGAGTAAGAGTGGATGATAGTAACTATTCACATGCTAGGTCCGATGGACAGGGTCGTTCAAGGTTTCGACAAAGGTTCTCCGGGCAAGGCTCTTCAAGTGCTCCTCCAAAGCCTAATAATGAGAGGGTATCTAACCCAAAACCTCAAGGAGATGGTAATAGGCCTTCTATGCCTACTGGTGCTAAATGTGGGAGAAATCATGAAGGGAAGTGTCTAGCGGGTTCTAATGCTTGCTTTGGGTATGGAAAAACGGATCAGAAAATAATGAATTGTCCTTCGATTGCTAAGAATGATGGAGATGGTCGTCGTAGGGCTCAACCCTACCCTTCATCTGGTCTGAGTGGTTCGGGTGGGAATGCTCCTAAGCAAAACCATTTTTATGATCTCCAAACTATAGGTGATCAAGAGAGTTCCCTGAATGTTGTGACTGGTATATTAAAAGTTTTCCATATAGATGTGTATGCTTTACTTGATGCGAGTGCGACTTTGTCATTTGTGACTCCTTTTGTAGCTATGAGATTTGATATGCTTCCCGATGTATTGTTAGAACTTTTTTCTGTCTCTACCCCTATTGGGGATTATGTGGTGGCTAAGAGGATTTATAGAAGATGTCCCGTTTACTTGTCCCATAGAGTTACCTTGGTCGACTTGATAGAGCTTGACATGATAAATTTGATGTCATCTTGAGTATGGATTGGTTGCATTCCTGTTAAGCCTCTATTGATTGTAGGACTAGAGTAGTCAAATTTAAATTTCCAAATGAGCCTATCCTTGAGTGGAAGGGGGAAATTATATGCCTAGAGGTCAATTTGTTTCTTACCTAAAAGCTAGGAAAATGACTTCTAAGGGTTGTATTTACCATATAGTGAGGGTGAGGGATGTGGAGTCCGAAACTCCTGTTCTTGAGTTGGTCCCAGTTGTAAAATAGTTTCTGAAAGTTTTCCTCGATGATTTACCTGGTGTTCCTCCCGAAAGGGAAATAGACTTTGGGATTGACCTTCTTCCCGATACCCAACCTATCTCTATTCCTCCTTATAGAATGGCTCTGATGGAACTTAAGGAGTTGAAGGAATAGTTAAAGGACTTACTGGATAAGGGTTTATTCGACCGAGTATCTCTCCATGGGGTGCTCCGGTCTTGTTTGTTAAGAAGAAAGAGGGTTCACTCCATATGTGTATTGATTACCATCAGTTGAACAAAGTGACCATCAAGAACAAGTATCCTCTTCCGAGAATAGATGACTTATTTGATCAACTCCAAGGGGAAAGTTATTTCTCTAAAATTGATCTCCGATCAGGTTATCACCAATTGAGGGTAAAAGAGGAAGATATTCCAAAAATGGCTTTTAGAACCCGATATGGTCATTATGAGTTTTTGGTGATGTCCTTTGGTTTGACTAGTGCCCCGACGGTGTTTATGGATTTGATGAATAGGGTGTTTAGACAATACCTTGACATGTTCGTAATTGTGTTCATTGATGATGTTTTGATCTATTCAAGGAGTGAGAATGAGCATATTGATCATTTGATGATTGTATTGCAAATTCTCAAGGACCAACAACTCTATGCAAAGTTTAGTAAATGTGAGTTTTGGTTAAGGTCCGTAGCTTTCCTTGGCCATATAGTTTCAAGAAAGGGTATTGAGGTAGATCCAAAGAATACAGATGCGGTCAAGAGTTGGCCTAGACCTCTATCACCAACAGATATTAGAAGTTTCTTGGGTTTGGCCAGTTATTATAGAAGTTTTGTTGAGGGGTTCTCCTACATTGCTTCTCCTTTGACTGCTTTGACTCAAAAGAAGGCCAAGTTCATATGGTCCGAAGCTTGTGAGAAATGTTTCCAAGAGTTGAAAGATAGACTTACTTCTGCTCCGGTTTTGACCTTACCGGAAGGTACGGATGGCTTTGTGGTATATTGTGACGCCTCTAGATTTGGATTGGGATGTGTGCTTATGCAAAATGGTAAGGTGATTGCCAATGCTTCAAGGCAACTAAAGGTTCATGAGAAGAACTATCCTACCCATGATCTTGAATAGCGGCGGTGGTTTTTGCCTTAAAGCTTTGGAGGCATTATTTGTATGGGGTACATGTTGATGTGTTTACCGACCACAAAAGTTTGCAATATGTGTTCACCAAAAAAGATTTAACTCTTCGCCAAAGAAGGTGGCTAGAGTTATTGAAAGATTATGATATGAGTGTTCTCTATCACCCCGGTAAAGCAAATGTGGTGGCGGATGCCCTTAGTCGGTTATCCATGGGTAGTGTTGCACATGTGGATGATGAGAGAAAAGACTTGGTTTGAGATGTTCATAGGTTGGCCCGATTGGGAGTTCAACTAGTGGATTCCACCAATGGTGGGATTATGGTCCATAATGGTTCCCAATCGTCTTTCGTGGCCGATGTTAAAGCAAAGCAATGTCATGATCCAACCTTAGTAGAATTGAAAGAGGCGGTTCTAAAGAAGTCCGTAGAGGCTTTCTCCCAAGGGGGAGATGGTGTCCTAAGGTACCAAGGTCGTTTGTGTGTTCTGAATGTCGATGACAAGGGAAAAAATCTTGTCAGAAGCCCATAGTTCTTGGTATTGTATTCACTCAGGATCCACCAAGATGTACCGTGATTTGTGGGAGATCTATTGGTGGAATGAAATAAAGAAGGATATTGCGGGATTTATCACTAAGTGTTCTAATTGCCAACAAGTGAAGGTTGAGCATCAGAGATTAGGAGGTTTATCCCAAGATATTAGCATTCCTACTTGGAAGTGGGAAAATTTGAATATGGACTTCATAGTAAGGTTGCCACGGACTCGGCATCAATAGGATTCAATTTGGGTTATAGTGGACCGAATGACGAAGTCGGCCCATTTCATTCCCGTCAAGGTTTCCTATACGGCGGAAGATTATGCTAAGCTATATTTGAAAGAGATGGTAAGGTTGCATGGAGTGCCCTTGTCCATTATCTCCGATAGAGGTACTCAGTTTACTTCACAGTTTTGGAAGTCTTTCCAAAATGGTCTTTGCACTAAAGTTAAGCTTAGCACAACTTTTCAACCCCAAATCGATAGGCAAGCGGAAAGAACAATCCAAACATTGGAAGGCATGTTGAGGGCTTGCGTGATAGATTTCAAGGGAAATTGGGATGACCATTTGCCTTTGATAGAATTTGCCTATAATAATAGCTAACATTAGAGTATTGGTATGGCTCCGTTTGAGGCTCTCTATGGTAGGAGGTGTAGATCTCATATAGGATGGTTTGAGGTGGGTGAGGTTGCTTTGATAGGACCCGAGTTAGTTCATAAGGTTATTGAGAAGGTTTGACTCATTATAGAGAGGTTGAGAACGACCCAAAGTCGACAAAAGTCTTATGCCGATGTTAGAAGGAGAGACCTTGAATTTGATGTGCTTGATTGGGTTTACTTGAAAATCTCACCCATGATGGGTGTAATGAGGTTTGGTAAGAAAGGGAAACTTAGTCCCCGTTTTGTAGGCCCATATCAAATTTTGAGGCGTGTTGGTAAGGTTGCATATGAGCTTGATTTGGCAAATGAGTTGGCATCGATGCATCCGGTTTTCCATGTCTCTATGTTGAAAAAGTGTATTGGAGATCCGACATCCATAATTCCCCTAGAGGGGTTAGAAGTGAAAGAGAACCTTTCTTATGAAGAAGTTCCGGTTGAGATCTTGGACCGG
This sequence comes from Solanum etuberosum, assembly GCA_029582245.1. NCBI lineage: Eukaryota > Viridiplantae > Streptophyta > Magnoliopsida > Solanales > Solanaceae > Solanum > Solanum etuberosum. The sequence continues at coordinate 43,869 of JAJONR010000760.1, forward strand.
CAAGTTAAGAGGTCGAGGAATAAAGAGGTTGCTTCCGTTAAGGTGTTATGGAGAAACCATCTAGTTGAGGGTGCTACTTGGGAGGCCGAGGCCGATATGATGTCCCGATATCCTCATCTTTTTCCTCCTATTCTAGCTTGAGGTAATGCGTTCCTCTTGCTTTGTTTATGTTTGAAGTCATGTGTGTTTTATGTGTTTCCATGATTTCCTTAAAGTTGCATGTTCATGAAAAAGCTTAAGTTTTGAAAGAAATGGCTTTTGTGATGTATTTTCCTCTTGTTGTTGAGTATTGAGTATGAGTTGCTGATAGACTTCATGAGAAGAGTTGTAGAACATGCCTTGACTTGGAGTGGAGATCCCCTCCTTGAATTTGTGCTTTTTGAGATTGAATTGCATATGAGCTCCATGAAATTGTGCAGAGCATGGTTTTGAGTTGGAGATGATAGTTCCTCCTTGAACATGAGAAATGTTAAGCTATCAAGCATAGTGGGTTGTTAGATGTAGTTCCTACTCCCTTATGGTGCATTGAGTATGTTGAGATTGGAGATGATCTTTCCTCCTTAGGTGGGTGCATTTTGATGTGTTGCATGCATAATGGGCTGCTAGTCTTGAATCTTCTTGTCTAGAAACGTGCTTAGAATCTCATTCAAGGACGAATGATCCCAAGGGGGAGATAATGTAACACTCTGAATTTGAAACGAGGAAAATAGCAGCTGTTAAGAAATTACAGGTGCTATCCACGAGGGGCAACTTTGGCCCATGGACATGTAATTTCATTATAATAACATTATTCACTACTAATTCAATCATAAACAATCAATATCCACTCAATTGGATTCATAATCAACATAACCCACAATATTGAAGAAACCCTAACTTGAATTGGGGGAATTCTTCATCAAATTGGGGAATTCTAGGGGACTCCATGGATGGAAGAATCCATGGATGAATAAGCTATCATACCTTGGATACAAAGCGTACCAAGCTTGAAATAATGGAGACTTGACTTTACCTAGCTTGACTCTCTTCTTCTTCTTCTTTTTCTTTTCTTCACTTTCTAGAGAGAGAATATTTGAGAGGATGAACTTTGGGATTCTTTTGGGGGTTTTGGAAATAAGTACTTGAATCGTGAGTTTAGTGGGTCAGAATAGCTTATATAGGTGTACTAAGACAATACAAAACGACCTCACCTTATTCCCTCTTAAATTGAAATTTCCCACTTTACCCTTAATTAGGAATCCTAGTGCCAGGCACTACGGCCTCCTTCACGAACCGTCAACGGTTCCACGGCCCGTCATGGTGCCCGTGGTCCCTTGACCAGTGGCTAAGCCATACCATTCTAAACTCCCCAAACTTCAAGGCAAGTCCACTCCTACTCCCTCGAGCCATCTAGGCTTTCACGAGCCGTGAAGTGGCTCGTGTGGAGGAGGCCAATTTGGGCAGCCTTGAGGGGCTCACTGCCTCACCACCACGTGCCGTGAAGGCTCTCGTTGTTATGGGAAGTGCCATGGCAAGCTTGGGGCAGCCTTGGCTCTTGCCTTTGCGCTTGCCCCTTTGCCTTGGCTCATGCCCTCTAGTCTTGACTTGTAGCCCTCAAACTTAGCCCTATATGGTCTACTAGACTACGGGGTGTTACAAAACCATATATATAAAAACACAAAATAAGATCCAATATTCAAAAAATAAAACAGTAAGTATCCACAAAACAACCCAAAAGAGGTAGGTATGGAAATACCTCACTCCGTCAAACTAGTCTAGAAGTTGTCCTCAAATGCAAAGAAATAATAAAACAGTATAATAAATAACAGAAATAGAGTAAAACAAGTCATCCTGCCAGGCTAAGCCAGGGGTGAACTCTGCATGTCGGTGACTCCATCTGTCTGGGCATTAGTGCCCGACTCATCAGCAACCTTGGCTCCATGGGAGCCCACCATAGACATCTCCCTCAAAGAAGCCAGCACAGCTGTCTCAACCATGGCTCCCTCAAGATCTGTCAAATCATCATACATGGCTGCGTCTCTAACACCGAACTCTTCCTCATCAGTCTTCGCCTCAAGCTTAGCAACTGCGTCCTCTCTAACAACATCTCCGGGTGTAGTAGCTGGAGGAATCTCTGAGCTGACAGGGACATCTGCACTCGGGATGTCGGGGACCTCAACTGTGCCGAACAACATTGACAAATTTGTGGACTTCAACTCGTCCAAATATTTCGTCAAAGCAGCAGAATCACCCTGGCCCTGCTGACAAGCCTCAACCCTCACACTAAGAACATCCGGTGTAAGTCGGTGCACATTTATCAACTCCCGATGCTCTCCCATCTCATCCCTAATTGGTGCCAAAGCAGCAGCGATCACCTGCTCTATCATCCCAGGCACAACGACCTCTACACGAGAGGCACACACATCAGCAGAATGAGACATATGGCCCATCTTGTACAACATAGCCTGGGTGATAGGGGGTCAGGATGCAGCAGCATCATAAGTAGTGGGAGGGGCTGCAACAGTACAACTAGGAGTAGCAAAAGTAGAAAGACCAGAGGTACATGTAAGCTCACTAGCCTGAGGGGGCAGTATTGCCTCAGTCGGCAATATATCAACATCAAATATCGGGGACCTATCCACCAGTGCAGCCCTCCTCCTTTCGGCCTCATCCCTCAAGTACCCGGCCTCAATCCGCCGGATATCAGTAGAGGAAGTGGGTGTCACCTCCATATCCATCTTCTCATTCATAGGGACACAGGCTCGCCTGCACAACTCAGTGATCAGCACCGGAAAAGGAAGGGAGGTCTGACTCTGCTTGGCCCTCATAGCTATCTCTTGCTCAATGAGACCCAAGTTCAATCTCTGTCGATCCATAATAGAACCTAGACATGCAGCCTTCGGATGTCAGAGAATCGACCCATTTTGTGAAGGCATAATGGTTCTGCTAATAAACCAGAACCAGTATCTAGCAGCCACATTCAGGTCCTTCTTCTCAATCGTTGCACCGACCTTAATCCACCTCGGTGTCATATAAAAAATTAGGGGTGCCAACCAACCCTTTAGATCTTGTAGGGTCTTCGTCTTGATGTGGTCAATGTAGTAATGCATGAAGTCCCGTGAACACCCAAGTGCTTCATTAATATTCGAGATGCTACACTTCACCTTCTTCCCCCGAACTACTTCAAAGTTAACCGGCTTGAAAGCACTAGCCTTTTTCTTCCTCTTTGGTACCAATTCCCCATATGCCAAATAGAATTCCTGGACCCAAGTAGGAATGTATGGGCCTCGGGGCTTTGTGAAGACTTCAAATTTGTGGAACTTCAAGGTGTTCCACACTTCGGGATACCGGTCTACCACACCATCGGTAGACAACCGCTTCTCTTCTAGAGTAGTCCTCAAACCCTCGACCTTTAGTCGATTGAGTGACCGGGGTGGAGGAAACTGAACTGGCGGAGGTGCCTGCACTGCTACCTGAGCTGGGGCTGGAGGAAGAGGCGTAGGAGGCACCGAGATCCCAGATGGATCATTCATAGACTTGGAGCGTAGCTCTGCTCTCCTAGCCTGTAGGAGTTGGTCATTTTCCGGCTCAGAGATGGAAGCCGGAGAACTGTGCTCACTCTCAGAGGTAGTGAGGTGAGTGGCATAGAATCCGTCACTATTGGAGCTCTCCTCCGCTGGTGTCGGTTGAATTGGCTGTTTTCCCTTGCCCTTTCTCCCTTTTGGAGGAAGTTTGGTAGCCGGCGCCCGGGATGCTGCAACCTCCTTATTGATAACTATCCCTCGAGCCTGCTTTCAGGGCGGTTGATTCCTTCCTGCTACCTTAGGTCTAGCCATTTCTGCAAAACAAAACCACACACGTTAGATGCAATTTGAAAGAAAAACAAAGTTTGAAAACTGCACAGAAAGACTCGCCAAACCGTTCGGCGATTCACCAAACCACTTTGGCGAGCCAAGTCGGGCTCTCCGAAAGTTCCAAAGTAAAATTATTCAAAAATAAGCCCAGGTCGGCGATGTCCAAAGCCATTCGGCGAACTAGAAATTGTTCGCCGAATGTTACAGAACAATTTTAGGAATTAGGGGCGTAGAAGGGCGATTTGAAGGGACTTTCGGTGAGTCGCTGAGTGAACTCAGGCATATCACTAAAAGTTACAGAACTTAAACCAAAAAAATGGAGGATTAAAAGGTGATTGAGGGGTCATTAGGCAAACCGCCGAACCACTCCGCGAGCTCGACCCAGCTCGCCGAATAGTCCAACCTGCTATATTTCGACCCGACCTTCAAAATCTAACCCGCAGCCCACGAAAACAAAATTAAACTATTGTTCTATGCAATTGGGTTCAGACCTATTCTACCCATGCCCATGGGGTACTCAGACTTTCTCTGATTTGGCCAAAATTGACCAATTGATGTCTTTTGCCCTTAAGAATGATGTCAACCACTCTATCATTGGGAAAAATCTTACAATTAGCACAATTCGGGGTTACTCAGACTTCACCCCTAGACCCACAAGAAATTCAACACAACAAGACAATTTTAACATGCTTAGACACGAGATATCATGATTCAAGGCCAATTAACAACAATTTAAACTAAAAACAGGCAAACTTAACACCACATGATCAACAAATCAACATTAAGAAGAGAACAACCACAAAACGATCACACATTTGATTTCAAAAAAATGTAAAGCGAGGTTCGGAAAACCAACCTTATATGCTGAAAATTTGAAATGCTAGGCTAGCAATTAATCCAAAAATCCTCCCTGAGTTGTGAATCCCACATAAAAAGTAAGAAAACTATTACGAAAGCAAGAAAATATACAGTTGTGAAAGTTTGGAAGTCGAAAAGTATGAAATGAGAGAGATTTTTGAATTTAAAACGGTTTGGCCCTTTTTGACTCTTCAGTTCGCGCGCCAGTTGGTGATCACGACTTACTTCACCGACCCACTTGGCGATGCACCGAGTAGCACTTTAGCCCACCGAGTTTTACAGAACCTCTAGCAAGCTAGATGGTTCCAACGACGGTCCAAGTCGAGCTCACTGACCTGTTCGGCGAGTTGCTGACTGGACCTTTGGCTCACCTAATTGTCATTTTTCCAAAATTTCAACTTTTCAACCTGCACATTCAACACCCGTTATTCAAACAGCAGTAATAAAAGCATAAATGCTTGGGTTGCCTCCCAAGAAGTGCCTTATACGACGTGGATACGCTTTCAAGGTTCAGTTCGGGTTAGCCAAGGTATCACTTGGTAGACCCCCTTTTGGCCTTGGGTTCAAATGAGATGAAATTTGACCCATTTGAATTTCCATTTGCTTGATAGACACCGAGTGAGATTTAACCGTCTGACTTAGTGTGGAGACGTCCTCTTTCATTTCTTTAAGCACCTTGTCCGACCCTTCCACGTTATTGAGAATGCGTTCAAGCATATCTTCTGTGCGAAAGTTCTCCGGGTCAGCTCTTTGATCTTTTGGCTTTTGACGCTCATGAGGGGGAGGGGAACGTATCTTTCCTTGTCACCATCCCGTTCCTTCCAATTAGTCCCACGGTCACGCCATACCCTGTCACGGTCTCTCAATCCATCATCCCACTCTCTATCAACCTTGATTCCTGCCCGACCTTGGATAGCTCAGACGGAAACCTCCTCCTTGATTTGCAAGGAAACTCACTTCCTCATTATATAGAGCCTCAAAGTGTGCATCATCGGGGTTCACCCCACTAACACCAACAACATTAACGACCCTTGCACCACTACCCATTACATTTTTTGACAAAAGATCCATTCGGTCATCATTTTGGCCATGTTTTGGTCCCGCTCTTGGTATTTTTCTATCTGCTCCTTTGTCATCCTTAATGTCAAAGGAAACACTTGATCCTCCCGAGTATACCACGCTCGGTTTATCTTTGTCATCCCATCAAGGAGAGTTGACGCTACCTCAAAAAGTTCCTGCATAATACCTCATCGGATAAGTTGATCAGCCACACCTTTGTTCACCGAGTCTAGACTCCTGTAGAAGTGTTGTAACAACACGTTGTTTGGCAGCCCTGAGTCAGACATTTTAGTAGCAACTTTTGAAATCTCAGCCACGTCTAATGGATTGTCTCACCTTCTAAAAGTTTGAAGCCCTGAATATTATCTCATAAAACCATCATCTTTGAAGGAGGAAAGAACCTTATGTAGAATGCCTCAGTAAGTTCATCCCAAGTGGTAATGGAATCCCTCAATAGATCAGCTAACCATTTGGTAGCTTCTCCCATCAAAGAAAAAGGGAACAACCGGAGACGAACTGACTCTTGTGAGATATTTTTGAATGAGAATGGACCACATACATCCACAAATTTCCGAATATGATCATGGGGATCCTCATGAGCTAGCCCTCCAAATAATCCTTTCATTTGCAAGAGTTGCAACATCGTGCTAGTCAAGTGGAAGACAACATTTCCCTCAATAGGAGGTAAATGTATAGCACCTATGCCACCCAATTGAATTGGGTCATTGACATCATTCAGATTTCCGATGTCATCTTGGTGGCAAAGTTGGCTACCATTAGTTCCGTTTACACTAATATCATCCTTTGTTCACAAACAACCAACAATATAAAACAAGGTAAGTCGATTCAACTACAACACAAAAAGATCACAATCTAAACTTTAATAATAGAATTCTAAACACCACTCCTCGGCAGCGGCGCCATTTTTGATAAATGCTCAACTACACCTCATCCAATACTAGGTGTAGGCGGCCACAATCTAGTATAAACCAAATAAAAAGTTAGGGTCGATCCCATAGGGAGTGATACAAGTTAGAATTCAGTTACGATGTTGTAAACGTGGTCTAATCAATTGTAGGAGTAGAAATTATCAAAAGCATTTAGATAAATCAAAGGGGTTGACATCGAATGTCAGATGGGGGGATCAGGTTTGTCAAATAACAACTACAACAATTAGAAAAAAAGGGGAGTATCAAGTATATAAAGGATACTTGGGGATGTGATCGATTAAAGGCTAATTTTGCTATATTGGTTATTGAAATTTATTAACAATTGTTGAATCTTAGAGAGCCGTCTAGGCTATAGATGCAATAGCTTTCTCTCGAAAAACTATTATGATTCAAGCGAGATCTCTCGAACCTCAACAAACATAACAATAAAAATAGCACAATACCTCAATTTATCCACTCTCTCGAGATAGATAGGTAGAATCGAGTTAAGATTCATTCTATCGAGCTGAACCCACAATAAACCAATCACTACAATCAATAATCGATAAACTTAGTTCTAAAAACCTTTTTCTCAAGCAAGCCTAGAACAATAAAGTAGAACTGCATTGGCAACTACTATTCATGGATTAATACACAACTATAAATTAAACCCACTTCAAATTAGCACGTAAATTAGTAAACAACAATACCCATAAGCTAATTAGAGAAAATAATCACATGATCACACCCCCAAGAATGGGGGTTTTAGCCACACATAATAAAAGGGATGAAATCAATACCAATTATGTTCTCCATAATCTGGGTATTGCAATCAACTTCTTTACAATGATCCAAAATGTTCAATATCGCAAACCCAACTCAAAATCCACTAGAAAACTCCTTAAACTAAGTAAAACCAAGTCTCAAATGAAAGCTCAAAGTTCTACAATGAAAAAATTATTCAGGAAATGAATTGATTCCTTTTCTGCTTTTTAAAATTCAATTTGTACGTTCTCAAATTTTGGCCTTCAGGACCAGAAGGCGAAGTTAGTCGAGCATAGCTGACCAAGTCGGCGATGCGCATATAGCTCCATTCCATTGCCGGTCTGCCTTGGCTCTTTAACCTTAGGGTTCTGTGACTTTAGGCGATCATGATCGAGGGCGCCGATACATTCTGCGATTCGCCAACTGTCCATGTCCATCGCCAAGTTGGTTTTTCCATAGGGCTGGCACGCTGGAACTTTTGGCGTGTTGAAGAGCCACTCGACGGTTCACCGAGTGGTCTTGGAGATCACCAGGAATGCCCTTCTTCAACTTCTTCAGCTTTTTCGCTCTTTTTTGCCCGGTAATGTCCTTGCCTTGCTCCTTTGCCTTCATTTCTGCAAAGTAACACTTTAACATCAGTTTAGAGAATAACTTAGGCACTGAGGACAATAAAACTATAAAAACAAAGCCCTAAATGAGTCAAAATCTCAGACTCATCAATTATGCTAAGTTGTACTTGAGGGAAATGGTAAAGTTGCATGGAGTGCCTTTATCCATTATCTCCGATCGTGGTACTCAATTCACTTATTTGTTTTGGATATCTTTTCAAAAGTATCTTGGTACTCGTGTTAAGCTTAATATGGCCTTTCACCCACAAACCGATGGGCAAGTTGAGCGTACTATCCAAACTTTGGAAGATATGTTGAGAGCTTATGTGATAGATTTCAAAGGAAATTGGGATGATCATTTGCCTTCGATTGAGTTTGCATATAATAATAGTTATCCCATAACTATTGGTATGGTTCCAGTTAAGGCCTTGTATGGTAGGAGGTGTAGATCTCCTATAGGTTGGTTTGAGGTCGGTGAAGTTGCCCTTATAGGTCCCAAATTGGTACATGAGGCTATGGAAAAAGTTTGACTTATTAGAGAAAGGTTGAAAACAACTCAAAGTCGGCAAAAGTCCTATGCCAATGTTAGAAGAAGAGATCTTGAGTTTGATGTTAATGATTGGGTTTATTTGAAAGTTTCACCCATGAAGGGTGTAATGAGGTTTGGTAAGAAAGGGAAGCTTAGTTCCCGATATGTAGGCCCATATCAGATTTTGAGGCGTATTGGTAAGGTTGCTTATGAACTAGAATTGCCTAATGAGTTGGCATCGGTGCATCCAGTTTTCCATGTCTCCATGTTGAAGAAATGTGTTGGTGATCCGACATCTATAGTTCCCTTAGAAGGTTTCGGAGTTGATGAAAATCTTTTTTATGAAGAAGTTCCGGTTGAGATTTTAGACCGGCAAGTCAAGAAGTTGAGAAATAAAGAAGACACTTCCGTGAAAGTGTTTTGGAGGAATCAGTTAGTTGAGGGTACTACTTGGGAGTCCGAGGCCGATATGATGTCCCGTTATCCTCATCTTTTTCCTTGTACCCCTACTCTAGCTTGAGGTATTGAGTTCCTCATGGTTTAATTTTTTGTGTCGTGTGTCTTAGATATTCCCATGATTTCCTCATTTATGCATGTTCATGAAAATCTTAAGTTTTGAGAAAATGAGTCAACTTGATTGATTTCTACATGTTTATGTGCATTTGAGTATCAGTAGCATATAGACTTCATGATATGATGTTTTGAACATGAAGCTTGGAGTTGATGTTTCCTCCTCGGATATGTACATTTACGTAATTGCATGTATGTTGGGCTGCTAGATTTTAGTTCTATTCTTTCATGAGATATCTAGAATCCCATTTGAGGACGAATATTCCCAAGGGAGAGATAATGTAACACCTCAGAATCAACAACTCTAGAAAATGGAGTCAAGTGGGAGGTGATCAGCCCATAACTGAGCCATGGCACCCTTCACAGGCCCTTCACGGGCCGTGAAGGGCACCACGACTCGTGGTGGTGCTCGTGGCTACCTTCCAGTGCTTCGCTAAGAGGGGCTCCCCACTCACGAGCCCTCAAACTTCCCCCAAATATCATAAAGTATTAGCTAAAATGATGATTTACCTTAAGAAAGTCGTCACTCTATCTATCATTGGGCAAATTCAGGCCATTGGGGCAACATTGGGCTAATGATACTTCACCCATATTCAATTCAACCAAGACCCAATACAAACAAGGGTTGAATGTCAGAATTTAACAAATACAATCAAATTTAGCAATTTTAAGCACAAAATCAACTATCTTAACTCATGGGAACAATTAAATATCATGCATTCAGAACTACCCGTACAAATTAAACAATAATAAGCTACAAATTACACTAAGAACATATCAAAAACATCAATTTCAAGCATAAATGATAAGATAGAACTCTAAAACAAACCTCAAAGATGATAGGAAAGCACCAAACTCAAGGATGAGGGGTGTGGGATCGAGAATCTAGAAGCCCAAAGAACTCCGAACAAGTGAAATCACGCATTGGAGGCACACAAACATTATTCGGAGGTTTAGGGAGAAAAAGAACTCAAAAGCAAGAAAGAATTTATTTTAGAACTTGAAGAGACTCTTGTCCTATTTAACTCAGACCCACTCAATGAACTGCGACTAACGTCGCAAAACACGTTCGCCTAATCACCGAAGGAGCTAAAGCTCACCGATGAGGCCTGAACGGATATCAAACTAAAGGTAGATTTGGAAGACTCGATGGAGTTCTCTTAGTACACTTTGATGGATCACAAATTGGAGTTCAGACCACCTAAGTTGACAATACGCTTCTTCAATTTTCTATCCCAGAAGGTAGAGAGAAGGATGTACACTCAATGCTTTCAGCGGATCACCGAATTGATCTTGGAATCACCTACATTACCTTTATTGACAATTTGACTTCTTTTTAACCTACACTCGTAATACACGTTATTGAAAGCAATAAAATAAAATAAAAATTGGGTTGGCTGCCAAGAAACGCCTTATTTAACATCGTCGCACGACACAAGTCTTACTCAACAACCATCATTTTTATGATTTGGGATGGAGTCACTAGGCAAAGTTCCCTTTTGCTTTATATTGAGATGAGTGGAGACTTGGAACAACTGGGTTTCAATCTGTTTGATTGACACCGAATGAGAGGTCACCGTTTGAGTTAAGGTACATAAAGTCATTTTTCAAGTCCTTTAACACCTTGTCGGACCCTTCAACCTTGTCGAAAATCCTTGTGAGCATTTCATCAATGTGGTTTTCCTCTGACCCATTTGGTTCCTTTGGCCTTGGATGATCATGAGGAGGGACATACCTATCTTTTTCAGCCTCCCGTTCTCTCTAATTTCCACCTCTCCAATCTTTCCAACCGTTATCTCGCTCCTTGTTCCAACTTTGGTTCCCACCTTGTCTTTGGTAGTTTTGGTGAGAACTCCCCATTTGATTTCCCAAGTATTGTACTTTGTCATTTTAAAATGCCTCACATTTGGACTTTCGAGCACTTCCCACTACTTGTTCCAACCACATTTAATGCTTTCAATCCAACTCCCATGAAATATTTGGACAATAAATCGAGTTGGTCATCATTTTGGCCATGTTTTCATCTCGCTCATGATCCTTTTAAATTTGTTCTTTGCTCATGTTCAATTGTAAACAAGACACTTGGTCCTTTCTAGTATGCCATGTTCGATTGACTTTAGTCATATCATCTAGTAATAACACTGCTACCTGATACGATTGTCTCATCAGTCCACCTTGGGTGAGTTGATCAACCAAAACCTTCTTGATCAAATCAAGGATACAATAAAAGTGTTGCAACAACAAGTTGTCCAGAACACCATGTGTTGGACATTGTAGGAGTAACTTTTGAAACCGCAACCATGTCTCATGTAGAGGTTCACCTCTAATTCTTTTGAAGTTTTGGATGTTGTCTCTAAGCTTTACCATTTTCTAGGGAGGAAAGAATCTCTTCAAGAAATCTTCAATCAACTCCTCTCAAGAAGTTATAGAATCATTTGGCAATTCCGCCAACTATCTTATAGCTTCACCCGTCAAATAAAACAAGAATAATCTCAACCTTATTGGACTCTTGTGAGATGTTCTTGAACAAGAATGACTCACATAAATCCACAAAATTTTGAAGGTTTTCATTAGGGTCCTCATGAGCTAAACCCCCGAACATTCATCTCAATTGGAGCAACTGTAACATTGTTTCAGTTACATGAAAAACTGCACTCCTTGCAGTAGGAGGTAACCGGATGGCTCCAGTGGTTTGAATGATGTTCATGTGCATGTTATTCAGATCACGTGCATTATCATTTTACTCGTAGTGACTATCATTGTCACTACCATGATTACTCATGTTTTATACTTGCAAATCAGTCAAGCCACAACACCAAGAAACAATCTACTACAACTAATCAAATTTATAAACTAATTTCGCAAATTGAATTCTTAGCCACCATTCCCCGTCAATGGTGCCATTTTTGATAACGCTCAAGCTACTCTCTAAAATAAATTTGAAGAGTAAGCGATCAATATCAATAAAAATACCCAACTAAGAGTCGGGGTCAAATCTGACAAGGAATGGTATATTGATAAGAATTCAACTACGAAATTAAGAATTCGTAGTTGTTCATTGTGATAGTTTAGGACAAATGGGTGGATTATTTAACCAAATTTAATAAAAGGGATTGTAGTATCAAATGTAACAATTAATCTAAAGCTTCAGAATTTGAAGGAATTAACAAGTAATCTAGGGGTGCAGGGATTAGAAATTGATCTCACATAGGGGTTATTGCATTGCTCAATAGTGCTAAACATTCAAGAATAGGCTGGGTCATCTTTAATGACACTAATATTCTTTCTATCTCATAACATCCGTTCATAAAATCTACTTTCGGTTCCATCTATGTGCATAACTAAATAACCCATTACCTTACGCTAACTCTCTTTCGAGCAGATTAGGGAACATAGATTCGACCCGTAATCTTTTTTTTCAAGCAAATTATAGACATCAAACCTAAATGGCATGTATCAAACTAGTTACCCACTCTAATCAATCTCTTTCGAGCATCAATTGGAGATTGAAAGTAGGATTAAGTCTGCAACCTTAACCAATATGTTAACCTCATTCTAATAAGCCTAAATCCATGACTGAACAACAATAAAAAGGATCAAAACAAATACTAACTACATTAAATCAACACCCAACCCCATGATTGCACCCCTAAACTCTGGGTGTTAGCCACCCATCACAAAAAGTAAAGAAGTTATACCTATTGCGATAGCAGCCATGAGTAAGATGAAATTAAGCAAATATAATCAACACCCACTTCTATTTCAACTTCCAATTATAAATCACCAGAGTAAAATTGAAAACCCCAAAATGAAAGATGGTCTTCACTAGGTAAAAATATCTCACACACAAAAATCTCTCACGATTCAGAACCCTCTATTCTCTAATTTTGGATACCTTTTGGTTTCTCCTTTGGTATATTTATAGTTTCCCATAATTTGGCCCAAAATTCATTGCGTGACCACTTCGGTGACGTTAGTCGGGTTTACCAAGTTGATTTGGCGGATCGTTTTCTACTCCTTAGCTCGCCTTCATATTGCTTCAGGTATTTGAACCTCAGCCGACGAGCTCATTCAAGTCTACCTTTCATATTCAGTAAATCACCGAGTACCACCTTTATTTACCTTTGAAGCCTACATATTTTATTTAAGTCCTGTCACCTTCAGTTATGGTTATTTAGTCCGCCCATAACAATTGATACCATTTCATTATTCAGTTCGCCAACCTGCCTTGACATATTCAACTATGAGCACTATCACTTTAGGTGAGGTCATGCCAATCGGGCGATCCACCTTTTTGGTTAGGAGATCAATAGTGTGGAGTTTATACTTCTTTCCATGTTTTGGGTCTTTCTTTCAGATATTTATCCTTGCCTTGTCCCTTAGCTTTCATAGCTGCAAATCATCAAAATATTATCAGAATATGACATAATTAGGCATTAAGGACACTAATTGTTGAACTAAATAGGCCTCTAATGAGTGTAAATCTACCACTCATAAGCTCACCACCATAACGTTTGTCGATAAGACACTGGTTACCCAAATCTTTGTACCTATTTCGAAACCCCTCATTATCAACATCCTGGAGTCCATACAAGGAATTTATGATAGCAAGACCAAAGTGGACTTGAACACCTCAGACTAGGGTAGCCACCTCTCCACCAAAGTCGGTCTCAAGTGCATTAGCATAAAATTCCGCCACAAGAGTATGATTTTCCTTGATAAGATCATCGGCAAAATACATTCATTGACTAATAAGAAGCCAACCATAGAAATCCAGCATCACTTCCTTGAGTTTTTCTACACAAATTGCTTTCTCCTTTTGTAACGCTCGACCCAAGTACTCATCATATTTCTGAGCACATTTTGCCAATTGGATCTTGCTCTCATCATAGTACTCTTCCTCCTCAATTTTCGGAGCCCTTTATTGATCATTCAGATTGGTTTCAGAAGCTATTCTTAGCTCAAAACACCTACAAATGAAGCCAACATGTTAAAAGTTCTTGAGGACACTTAAGAAAATGTATTAGAAAGTATTTAAGCTAGAGAAACCATCAAAAGAAGGCTTGAGCTAGGCTATGCAAAGCTACCGTATAGGGCCTGCCATCACTATCTCCTATGCATTCGTGGATGAAGGCCACATTTGCGGATCAACATAAGTCACTACTCCGTGTTCGAGGACATCTGGGCGTGTTCACAGAGAATCTTAAGTCAGATTCCTCCACATTGGTGGCTGAGGGGCCGCGTTCGCGGAGTCATCTTGTCACGACCCAGAGGTACCCCTTTGATGTAACATGGCGTATAGAACCCCGATGGACTCCATACAAGATACTTAGCTCTCATAACATAAGAAAGAGAAAAATAAGAGTAAAACGATAGTCCAAGTCCAAAACATTTTATAAAGGCAAAGCGGATGTCTAATACACTTGTCTTATCATAGCCATCTAATACAATAGAGTGAAATTAGGCCTAGCACATAAATCATATCCAAATGACAAATACATGAAAGAAACTGAAAACAATAGAACCCGTCGTTGAAGCATGAGGACTCACCAAAGCTCGGGAATATCGAAATCAATCACTAGCCACGAAACTGAGAAACCTGACTGTCGGACCCTACATTTGGGGAAAATGAAGGGAAGAGTATGTGTTAGTATAAGACAATGTACCAAGTGTGATAGCCATGCACAAAACATTTAAATCATGCTAAAAAGGGGCATTTTATTTCATGAAATGCAATTGACAAAGCTAAGACATGATATAAAAGAGTTGGAAAACATAAGTCATAAAATCATGGTCAATGCAAGATAACATCATCTTTAAAACCTTTGAACACATATGAGATATTTCTTGAAGTAACCTTAGTTCATCATTAATGTGGGGAATTAGCCTTAACCGACACAGAGGCCATGTGAGCTACACATGATCCCTGGATGTCTCCCACACTGAAAAGGGTTGTCCTACTTGCCAAGGTAGAATCATGAACTTCTAGCTTAAGTGGATCCACTAGCTATTGTCTCTTTAGAAAATCATCCTATGGGGGGACATAGGTAAGGGTTAAGAGATTGCTTCTAGATACCCGACCTCTACTAACGGGAGAGCCTCCATCTCAATATCCTCTCGGTGCTAAGCATAAATCCCACGAAATAGTCATTTTTACTTGACCTTATTTTCCATGGAAAGGAATCCTAGGATAACCAATCCAAACTAGTTTCATTAGGATAGCTCTTACTCTTTGATTCAAATAGATGAGAAAGCCTTTCAACCTAAGATTTCTTTATTTGTGAGAAAACCTTTCACATCTTGGTTTTATGTGTACATGAGAATATCCTTTCAATAACACATCCTTATCATCATTGGTTGTTTACTCTCAAAGCACCCTTAAAGCAATTACATAGATTTCATAAGAAAATGCATAAGTCCATAATTTACCTCTTGAGGTTGAAAATCCACTTTCAATCATCAACATTTAGAAACATGGGTTAGATATGGATTTCATCATAAATTCATGTAAAGATCTCAATACATGCTTAATTTCATAAAACTCTTCATTTACAATCAAAATCCCACATCATATGACTCATAAAATTTGAAAACATGGGGATTTCATGGGTTCATGGTGGAAATCATCAATAAATCATAGTATTTCATCAATTCATGCATAAGAGATCATACTTCAATCATTTAAATCAATCATGATAAGAACCCATGATAATTGAAGAAAGCCCTAACTCAATTGGGGAATTCAACCTTTAGAAATAGAGGAATTTAGGAGCTTCATGGATGAAAACTATCATACCTTGAGTCCAAATGCTAGCCTTTAATGGAGGTTTGAGACCTTGAATTGAAACCCTAGGTTGAATCTTTCTTCTTCTTCTTCAAGTTTCTAGAGAGAGAAATATTTGGAGAGGAGAATTGGTCTTCTTTTGTGAATTTGGAAGAATGAAGTGAATGGGCTAATTTGGGGGTTGAAAATACTTATATAGGGGTCTTATTGAAGGGTAAAACGACGTAGTATAGGACTAATTAATTAGGAAAAGACCCAACTGCCCCTGAAAATAACTGCGGAACCCTGACCCACGACTCACCACCGACGGACTAACCAACGGTCCATCCTGCACACTCGCCGTTGGTGGTCAGATAGGTTTGGCCTGAGCTACAATTCCTGGACCACGGACCGTGGACCAACCAACAGTCCGTAGGTCCAGTCGTGGTCCATGGCCTGGACAATTTATTGGTGGCCTTTCCACCGGCCCACCTACGGTTCGTGGTTCAACCCACGGGTCGTGGCTAGCCTGTGTGGATGCCACCTGTAAGTTCTGAAATTTTTGCTAGGTTTACCTCTTACGAAATCGGGGTGTTACAATATCTCCCCCTTGGGATCATTCATCCTCGAATGAGATTCAAGCTGGTTCTAAAAGATTAGGAGAGGAACTAACAACCCCACCTAAAATATGACTTCATCTAAATGCATATAACCAGGGAGGAATTATCTACTCCAAGCTTTCACATTCTCAAAACATCATAAGAGGGGTGAAACTAACTCTAACAGCCCACCATGCATGCAATGCACATATACAAGGAGGAAACATCAACTCGAAGCTAAACGTACTCAATGTATCATAAGGGAGTAGGAACTACATCTAGCAGCCCAATATGCATGAATTGTCAAAATTTCTCATGTTCAAGGAGGAATTACCTTCTCCAAGCTAAAAGCATGCTCAACACAATCTCATGGAGCCCATATGCAATTCGTTCTCAAAAAGCATTGCTAAAGCATGTTCATCAATTCGTCTCATGAAGTCTATAGGCAACCCATACTCAATGCACAACAACATGAGGAGAATCAATCATGTAAACTCATATTCTTTCAAAACACAAGTTTTTTTTCATGAACATGCATAACATAAGGAAATCATGGAAACATATAAAATACATGACTCCAAAACAAAGGACAACCTAAGAGGAACTCATTACCTCAAGCTAGAATAGGAGTTGAAGGAAATAGATGAGGATATCGGGACATCATATCGGCCTCGGCCTCCCAAGTAGCACCCTCAACTAACTGATTCCTCCACAACACTTTCACGGAAGCTATTTCCTTATTTCTCAACTTCTTGACTTGCCGGTCTAAAATCTCTACCGGAACTTCCTTATAAGAAAGACTTTCATGAACTCCCAACCCTTCTAAGGGACTGATGGATGTCGAATCTCCAACACACTTCTTCAACATAGAGACATGGAAAACATGATGCACCAATGCAAACTCATTAGGCAAATGTAACTCATAAGCGACCTTACCAACACGCCTCCGAATTTTATATGGGCCTACATATCGGGGACTAAGCTTCCCCTTCTTACCAATCCTCATTACACCCATCATGGGGTGAGATTTTCAAGTAAACCCAATCATGAACATCAAACTCAAGATCCCTTCTTCTCACATCGGCATAAGACTTTTGCCGACTTTGAGCCATTTTCAACCTTTCTCTAATAAGTCAAACTTTCTCTATGGACTCATGTACCAATTTGGGACCTATTAGGGCAACTTCACCCACCTCAAACCATCCTATAGGAGATATACATCTCCTACCATACAATGCCTCAAATAGAGCCATACCAATAATCGATTGAAAACTATTGTTATAGGCAAACTCAATCAATGATAAATGGTCATCCCAATTGACTTTAAAATCAATCACACAAGTCATCAGCATGTCTTCCAAAGTTTGGATAGTTCACTCGCTTGGCCATTGGTTTGGGGATGAAAAGCCGTGCTAAGCTTGACCTTAGTGCCAAGACCCTTTTTGAAGGACTTCCAAAACTGAGAGGTGAATTGGGTACCTTGATCGAAAATAATGGACAAAGGCACTCCATGCAACCTCACCATTTCTCTCAAATATAACTTGGCATAGTCCTCCACCGAATAGGAAACCTTAACGGGAAGGGAATGAGCCGATTTCATCATCTGATCTACTATTACCCAAATTGAGTCATGTTGGCATCGAGTACGAGGCAAACCAACAATAAAGTCCATATTCAAGTCTTCCCACTTCCAAGTAGGAATGCTAATGTCTTGGGATAAACCTCCCGATTTCTGATGCTCAACTTTCACTTGTTGACAATTAGGACACTTAGCCACAAATTCCGCATTATCCTTCTTCATCCCATTCCACCAATAGACCTCCCGTAAATCACGGTACATCTTGGTTGCTCCTAGGTGAATGGAATATCGCAAACTATGGGCTTCTATCAAGATCTGTTCCCTTAAGTCATCAACATTCGGAACACATAAACGACCTTGATATCTAAGTACACCATCTCCCCCTTGGGAGAAAGCCTCAATAAAATTTCTTAAGTACCGCCTCTTTATATTCTACCAAAATTAGATCAAGACCTTGCTTAGCTTTTACATCCGCCACAAAAGATGATTCAGAACGATTGTGGACCATAACACCACCCTTGGTAGAGTCCACTAACCAAACACCCAATCAGACCAATCTATGAACATCTCGAACCAACTCTTTCTTTTATTCTTCAATATGGGCAACACTTCCCATAGATAACTGACTAAGAGTATCCGCTACAACATTAGCTTTACTGGGGGTGATAAAGAACACTTATGTCATAGTTTTTCAATAACTTAATCCACCTTCTTTGGCGAAGATTTAGATCTTTCTGATTAAACACATATTGCAAACTCTTATGGTCGGTAAACACATCTACATGCACTCCATACAAATAATGCCTCCAAATCTTTAAGGCAAAAACGACCGCCGCTAATTCAAGGTCGTGAGTAGGATAATTCTTCTCATGAATCTTAAGTTTTCTTGAGGCATAGGCAATAACTTTCCCATTTTGCATAAGCACACACCCTAGCCCGATTCTTTAGGCATCACAATAAACCACAAAAGCATCCGTCCCTTCCGGTAAGGTCAACACCGGAGTGGAAGTAAGTCTATCCTTCAACTCTTGAAAACTCTTTTCAAATAGCTCGGTGCATATGAACTTAGCCTTTTTTTGAGTCAAAGCCGTCAAAGTATAGGCAATTGAAGAGAATCCCTCAACAAATCTTCTATAGTAACCGGCTAAACCCAAGAAACTTCAAATATCTGAAGGAGTTAGAGGTCTAGGACAACTCTTGACCGCATCTATCTTCCTTGGATCTACCTCAATACCCTTATTGAAACAAGATGACCGAGGAAAGCTACGGACCTTAACCAAAATTCACATTTGCTAAACCTTGCAAAGAATTTTTGGTCCTTAAGAATTTGCAGCACGATTCTCAAATGATCAATATGCTCATTCTTACTTCTTGAATAAATCAATATATCATCAATGAACACAATCACAAACATGTTAAGGTATTGTCTGAACACCCTATTCATCACATCCATAAAAGCCACCGGAGCATTAGTCAATCCAAACAACATTACCAAAAACTCATAATGACCATACCGAGTTCAAAAAGCCATCTTCAAAATATCATCTTCTTTCACCCTCAATTGGTGATAACCTGATCTAAGGTCAATCTTATAGAAATAACTTGCTTCTTGAAGTTGGTCAAACAAGTATTCTATCCTTGGAAGAGGATACTTTTTCTCAATGGTCACCTTGTTCAACTAATGATAGAGAATACACATATGAAGAGACCCATCTTTAATTCTAACAAAGAAAACTGGAGCACCCCATAGAGAGATACTCGGTCGGATAAAACTCTTATCCAACAAATCCTTCAATTCTTCTTTCAACTCCTTAAGTTCTGCCGGAGCCATTTGGAAAGGAGG
Organism: Solanum etuberosum; assembly: GCA_029582245.1. Lineage (NCBI taxonomy): Eukaryota > Viridiplantae > Streptophyta > Magnoliopsida > Solanales > Solanaceae > Solanum > Solanum etuberosum. The sequence continues at coordinate 63,804 of JAJONR010000760.1, forward strand.
AATATCAATAGGTTGCGTATCTGAGAGAAGGTCAATACTGAAGTTTATTTCCCTTTCGGGAGGAATATTAGGTAAGTTATCTGGGAACACTTTCGAAAACTCATTTACAATGGGGACCGACTCGAGAGTAGGGGTTTCAGAATCTACATCCCTTACCCTAACTAGATGGTAAATGCAACCCTTGGAATCATCTTCCTAGCTTTAAGACAAGAGACGAAGTGACCCTTAGGCATAGAATTTCCCCCCTTCCATTCTAGGATAGGCTCATTTGGAAACTGAAACTTGACTACACGAGTCCTACAATCAATGGAAGCATAACATGACTGCAGCTAATCCATCCCAAGTATAACATCCAAATCTATCATATCAAGCTCTACCAAGTGTCACAACCCAAGGGCACCCCCTAGATGTAACAAGGCACATAGAACCCCGAAAGACACCATGTAAGCCAATTAGCATATCATAATATAAGTAAAGAACAATAAAGAGTAAAACATATTTCAAGTCTTAAGAAGTTTTCATAAAAGCATAGCAGAAGTCTACACTTGTCTCCATTAGCCATCTATTACAATCGAGAACTCAAATAGGGTCACAGCCCTTACAACATAGTTCACAAGTGAAAGTACAAGAAATGACACTAGAAAGTCATCATCCATCTTCGAATCATGAGGACTCACCAAAAGAAAGGAGATTAGTCGATCCAAGCTTTGATCAAGAAGGAGATCACCTCAAGAACCGGACCCTACGCTTATGAAAAAAATGTAGAAAATATGGGTTAGTACAAAAATGCACTAAGTATGATAGTCATGCATAAAAAACCTTGAAGACATGCTAAAAGGGACATTTTAGTTGAATGCATGCAATTTACTAAGTTAAAGAATCATTTCAAAGAGAATAGAAAAGCATAAGTCATAAGCATGTTTATTACATAATTCATCATGTCATAGTGGAAACATACCATAAATACCCTCAAAGCATACTTGTGCAATGCATGAATAAGATCCCATAATCCCACCCATGCTAAGTAAAACTCCTTGAGTAACCATAGTTCATAATTCATGTTCTTGTTTATATTTCATCATGGTTGGAATAAGCCTTAACAGACATAGACCATGTGAGCTTAACATGGAATCCGGTGTCATGCCCCACACCGAAAAGAGGTGTCCTACTTGCCTAAGGTAGAACTAAGGTTTGTTAGCTTAGGTGGATCCACTAGATAAAGACCTATGTGGGCACATAGTTATGGGATAGGGAGATTGCTACTAGAAACCCGGACTTAACTGAGGTAGAAGGTTTCCAACTCATGAGATACATGTTTTGGGGAATTCATCATAAAAACAGTAATAAATCATCAATTTGATCATAATATAAAGCAATTAAATCATTAGAATCGTTTTTGAAGTGAATCCATGACTTGGAGTAAACCCTAATTTTTGGGGAAATTACAAGTTTTGAAATTGAGTTTGGAGGGACTCCATGGATGAAAACTATCCATGGATGAAGGACTACCATACCTTGGTGAAGAATTCCCATGAAATCTAGTGAAAAAGCCTTCTTCTTCAAACCCTAGCTTGACTTTCTTCTTCTTCTTCCTTGGAATTTTGAGGGAAATTGGTTTGGATTTGGGAATTTTGAAATTATGAGGGAGATGAATAGATTTAGGGGTCTTAAAACATTATATAGTTAGTCTAAATTAATACAAAATGACGTCACTTGATACTACCTTAAAAATGGAAAACCCTAAAACACCTCCTTATTCTTGTCTTGGAGTTTCTCATCCTCCATTTGTTGGGCATGCATCATAAGACACGAGATATCCATATTATGAAGGAGCATTGCCGAACGACATTCTTTTCATACGAATCTGGACAGACCCGTCAAATACCTACTCATGATATCCCTTGAATTCGCTACCAAGGCCGGAGCATACTTGGACAATTGAGTAAACTTTAGTGAATACTCTTGAACACTCATACCTCCTTGGCCAAGGTTAATGAACTCTTCCACTTTAGCTTCCCTCATCTCTCGGGGAAAGAACCTATCAAGAAATGCCAATTTAAATGCGTCCCACTCTTTGGGACCCGTTCCTACCGGCCTACTGTTCTTCCATTGAGTATACCATACTTGAGCAACACTCTTCAATTGGTAAGCGGCTAACTCCGCTTTCTCAACCGAAGTCACCCCCATGATATCAAGTATTTTATAAACCTCTTCCACAAATTCTTGAGGATCCTGTCCAACTTTGGAGCCATGAAACTCGGGGGGGGGGGGGTTATTCTAGCAAAATCTGTCACTTTAAAAGCCATGGAATTTATTTTAGGGTTCACTGGAGCTACAACCTCTCTGTTAGCTTGGGCCGTCATAACTTAGGCTTGAGTTGTTACGACTTGAGCTTGAGTCGTCATGGCTTGGGCCAACATTTGAAAAGCCGACCTAATCTCCACATCTGACATAGCCGGAGGATTCATCGGAGCTTGAGAAGTAGCTCCTTCATTCACATTCTCATCTTCCATCCTTCTATCGTTAGCCCTTCGTGTATTCATATCCTGAAGAAACAAGAGAAGGATTAGAAGGAAGGCTTTATAGAGTTAAACTCTAAGGAATGACTTAAGAGTAATGTAAGAAGTGTGGTTTCTTAAACATCTTATAGCCTCTAATTCATAAATGTGGCGCGCTTCACACTCATGAACAAGACTCTACTAGACGTGGCTTATGAGACATCATGCTCGAATCATTCTAAACCTTGTGCTCTGATTACCAAGTTTGTCACGATCCATGGGCACCCCCTAGATGTAACAAGGCACATAGAACCCCGAAAGGTACCATCTAAGACACTTAGCATATCATAGCATAAGTAAAGAACAATAAAGAGTAAAACATATTTCAAGTCTTAAGAAGTTTTCATAAAAGCGTAGCGGAAGTCTAAATTTGTCTCCATTAGCCATCTATTACAATCGAGAATTGAAATAGGGTCACAGCCCTTACAACATAGTTCACAAGTGAAAGTACAAGAAAGGAAACTAGAAAGTCATCATCCGTCCTCGAATCATGAGGACTCACCAAAAGTAAGGAGATTAGTCGATCAAAGCTTTGACCAAGAAGGAGATCACCTCAAGAACCGTACCCTACACTTATGAAAAACTGTATAAAATATGGGTTAATACAAAAATGCACTAAGTATGATAGTCATGCATAAAAAACCTTGAAGACATGCTAAAAGGGACATTTTAGTTGAATGCATGCAATTTACTAAGTTAAAGCATCATTTCAAAGAGAATAGAAAAGAATAAGTCATAAGCATGTTCATTACATATTTCATCATGTAATAGTGGAAACATACCATAAATACCCTGAAAGCATACTTGTGCAATGCATGAATAAGATCCCATAATCCCACCCATGCTAAGTAAAACTCCTTGAGTAACCATAGTTCATAATTCATGTTCTTGTTCATATTTCATCATGGTGGGAATAAGACTTTACCGACATAGACCATGTGAGCTTAACATGGAATCCGATGTCATGCCCCACACCGAAAAGAGGTGTCCTACTTGCCTAAGGTAGAATTAAGGTTTGTTAGCTTAGGTGGATCCACTAGCTAAAGACCTATGTGGGCACATAGTTATGGGATAAGGAGATTCCTACTAGAAACCTAGACTTAACTGAGGTAGAAGGTTTCCATCTTATGAGATACATGTTTAGGGAACCCTGAATTAACTATCGTAGAAGGAACCCATTTGGAAAGCCGGACTCACTAAGGTAAAAGATTCCATCTCATAAACACTATCCACTTGGTGCTAAGCATAATTCCCATTAGGTTCATATTAAGTCTTGACTTAAGTTCATGTTTATGGAAGAATGTCTTAACACTCAATCCAACATAGTTCATGGTATAGATCATAGATTCAGTAGGTGAGAATAGTCTTTCAACCTTAGAATCATGATATTGTGAGAAAACCTTTCACATCATGTTCATTATCATATATAAGTGTGTTCATGAGGATAACATTCCAACACAACAACAACTAGATCATAATCATATTCACTTTACTCACAAAGTGTTCTCACATCATATACAAACCCTCATAATCATGCATAATTCTCATATATTTCCCTTCAAGGACCATAAATCATAATTCATCAACACATCTAGAATTACTACATAAGACATGGATGATAAAATATTTTAAGTAGTTCAAGTACTACCTGCATAATTCCATCATATTCTACTTGCATCAATTAATACCCACACTTTAAGATCAAAATTGAGAAAATAGGGGAATTTATGGATTCTTGGGGAATTCATCATAAAAACAAAAATAAATCATCAATTTTATAATAATATAAAGCAATTAAATCATTAGAATCGTTTTTGAAGTGAATCAATGACATGGAGTAAACCCTAGCTTTTTGGGGAAATTACAAGTTTTGTGATTGAGTTTGGAGGGACTCCATGGATGAAGGACTTCCATACCTTGGTGAAGAATTCCCACGAAATCGAGTGAAAAAGCCTTCTTCTTCAAACCCTAGCTTGACTTTCTTCTTCTTCTTCCTTGGAACTCTAGAGAGAAGATTTTTGAGGGAAATTGGTGTTTATTTGGGAATTTGGAAATTATGAGGGAGATGAATAGATTTAGGGATCTTAAAACATTATATAGTTGGTCTAAATTAATACAAAATGACGTCACTTAATATTAACTTATATATGGAAAACCCCAAAACACCCTTAACTAACTCATGAAGGCAGTTTCCAGGGATGACCACCGACCCCCTCACCTACGGACTGTGGTTGGACCCACGGCCCGTGCTGGGGAAGCGTGGGTCGGGGTCTGGGGTCTGTCTTCTGGGGCTTGGTCTACGATTGCCTACCCACGGAGCGTGGGTTGAACCACGAGGCGTGGGTCACTGCCAGGCAGCCTCTAGGAGACTTTTCCTCAAGGAGCCATGGTTGGTCCTTGGGGTTTAAAACTTGACGTTCTAACACGAAATCATAGATTTTAAGGTACGGGGGAGGGGGAGATACGATCAAGGCTCTAACCCTAACATCAAGCTCTAGCTTAGCCTACTAGTTTCCAAAGTGTTACAATGTCTCCCCCTTGGGAACATTCCTTCTCGAATGACGATCTAGACACCTTACGGAATTAAAAGACTCAAGACTAGCAGCCAATCATACATGAAACATCAAATAATGCATAATTCTAAGGAGGAAACTTCAACTCCATCTCAAACATAATCAATGCAACATAAGGAAGTAGGAACTACATCCAACAACCCAATATGCATGAAACTCAATATTTCTCATATTCATAGGAGGAACTACCTTCTCCAACTAAAACCATGCTCAACACAATATCATGCAGCCAATATGCAATTACTCTCAAAAGCATACTGAAGCATGTTCATCAATAATCTCATGAAGTCAAATAGGCAATTCACACTAAATGCACAACAACATGAGGCACATAATCCATAAAAAATCATTTTCCTACTAAATATGGATTTCATCAAGAACATGCATAACATAAGGAAATCATGGAAAAGTACATACCACTCACATGACTCCCAAGACACTAAAACTCAAGAGGAACTACGTACCTCAAGTTTGAATAGGAGTAGAAGGAAAGAGATGAGGGTATTGGGACTTCATATCAGCCTCGGCCTCCCAAGTAGCACCCTCGACTAGATGATTTATCCATAAAACCTTTACGGAAGCTATTTCCTTACTTCTCAACCTTTTAACTTGCCAGTTTAGGATTTCTACCGGAACTTCCTCATATGAGATACTCTCATCAACTTCCAAACCTTCTAAGGGAATAATGGCCACCAGATCACCAATACACTTTTTAAGCATAGAAACATGAAATACCGGATGAACCGGAGCCAACTCATTTGGCAAGTCTATCTCGTAGGCAACTTTCCCAACACATTTCAAAATTTGGTATACGCTTACATACCAGGGAATAAGTTTCCCTTTCTTGCCAAATGTCATCACAATCATTAACTTCAAATTCTAGATCCATTCTTCTCACATTGGCATAAGACTTTTGTCTACTTTGAGCCGTTCTCAACCTCTCCCTAATGAGCCGAACCTTCTCAATAGCTTCATAAACCGATTCAGGACCAATAAGAGCAATTTCACCTACCTCAAACCAACCAACCGGAGACCTACATCTCCTACCATACAAGGCTTCAAAAGGAGCCATACCGATGCTTGAGTGATAACTATTATTATATGCAAACTCTACTAGTGGCAAGTGATCATCCCAATTACCCTTGAAGTCTATAACACATGCCCTCAACATATCTTCTAATGTTTGAATGGTACGCTCCTCTTGCCCATCGGTTTGGGGATGAAAAGCCGTGCTAAACTTGACCTTAGTTCCACGTCCTTTTTGGAATGACTTCCAAAAGTGTGAAGTAAATTGAGTACCCTGATCCGAAATAATAGATAAAGGAACCCCATGCAACTTCACTATCTCATTTATATATAACTTGGCATAGTCTTCCGCTGAATGAGAAACCTTGACGGGGATAAAGTGGGCTGATTTTGTCATCCGATCTATAATGACCCAAATAGAATCATGTTGCCTTCGAGTGCGAGGCAAACCCACAATGAAGTCCATATTAATCTCTTCCCACTTCCAAGTGGGGAAATCTATATCTTGGGCTAAACCTCCCGACCTTTGATGCTCTGCCTTGACTTGTTGACAATTCGGACATTTGGCTACAAATCCCGCAATATCTCTCTTTATACCATTCCACCAATAGACTTCCCGTAAGTCACGGTACATCTTGGTGGCTCCCAGATGAATAGAATACCGAGAACTATGAGCTTCTTCTAGAATTTGCTCCCTCAAACCGTCAACATACGGAACACATAAATGACCTTGGTACCTAAGCACCCCATCTCCCCCTTGGGTGAAAGCCACAACGAACTTTTTGAATACCGACTCTTTCAACTCAACTAGTATAGGATCAAGGTCTTGCTTAGACTTCACATCCATCACAAAGGATGATTCAGACCCATTATGGACCATGACACCACCCTTAGTGGCATCCACTAGTTGAACACCTAGCCGGGCCAACCTATGCACATCACGAACCAATTGTTTCTTTTCATCCTTTACATGAGCCACACTACCCATGGACAATCTAATAAGAGCATCCGGTACCACATTGGCCTTGCTGGGGTGATAAAGAACACTCATGTCATAATCTTTCAATAATTCTAACTGCCTTCGTTGCCGAAGATTCAAGTCCTTTTGACTAAACACATATTGGAGACTTTTGTGATCGGTGAAAATATCAACATGCACCCCATATAGATAATGCCTCCATATTTTTAAGGCAACACAACCGCCGCTAATTCAAGGTCATGAGTCGGATAATTCTTTTCATATTCTTTAAGTTGCCTTGAAACATAGGCAATCACCTTACCATTTTGCATAAGCACACATCCCAACCCAACTCTAGAGGCATCACAATACACCACAAAGCCATTTGTACCCTCCGGTAAGGTCAACATCGGAGCGGAAGTAAGTTTATCTTTCAACTCCTGGAAACTTTTCTCACAATCTTCCGACCACCCAAACTTAGCTTTCTTTTTAGTCAAACCCATCAAAGGAGAAGCAATGGAAGAAAATCCCTCAACAAATCTCCTATAATAACCTGCCAAACCCAAGAAGCTTCTAATATCTGTCGGTGATAGAGGTCTAGGCCAATTCTTGACCGCATCCGTCTTCTTAGGATCTACCTCAATACCCTTGCTTGACACAATATGAAAAAGGAATGCTACGGACCTTAACCAAAACTCGCATTTGCTAAACTTTGCAAAAAGTTGATTGTCCTTAAGAACTTGCAATACAACTCTCAAATGGTCAATATGGTCATCCTCACTCCTTGAATAGATCAAAATATCATTGATAAATACTATCACAAACATGTCAAGATATTTTCGGAATACTCTATTCATTAAGTCCATGAACGCCGCCAGAGTGTTAGTCAAGCCAAAGGACATTACTAGGAACTCATAGTGACCATATCTTGTTCGGAAAGCCATCTAGGGAATATCAACCCATCTCACTCTCAATTGGTGATAACCCGAATGAAGATCAATCTTGGAGAAATAACTAGCCCCTTGAAGTTGGTCAAACAAGTCATCAATTCTCGGAAAAGGATATTTATTCTTGATGGTCACTTTATTCAATTGACGATAATCAATTCACATTCTAAGAGACCCATCTTTCTTCTTAACAAACAACACCGGAGCACCCATGGAGAGATACTTGATTGAATAAAACCCTTGTCTAGAAAATTATTTAGTTGCTCTTTCAAATCCTTTAACTCCACCTGAGCCATTTTATAAGGAGGAATAGAGATAGGTTGCATATCTGGAAGAAGGTCAATACCAAACTCTATTTCCCGCTCGGGAGGAATACCGGGTAAATCATCGGGAAAAACTTCCAAGAACTCATTAACCACCGGAACCGACTCAAGAGAAGGGTTTCCAGAATCTACATCCCTCACCCTCACAACATGGTAAAAGCAACCTTTCGAGATCATCTTTCTAGCTTTAAGGTAAGACACAAATTGACCTCTAGGCATATAATTTCCTCCTTTCCACTCTATGATAGGCTCATTCGGAAATTGGAACTTAACCACCCGAGTTCTACAATCAATAGAGGCATAACATGCATGTAACCAATCCATACCAAGAATAACATCAAAGTCTAACATGTCAAGTTCTACCAAGTCTATAAGAGTAACTCTATGGGACATCTTCTATAAACCCTCTTAGCCACCACAGAATCACCAACCAGGGTAGAAACCAAAAAATGTTCTAATAAAACTTCAGGGAGTATATCAAACTTCATGGCCACATAAGGTATCACAAAGGACAAAGTAGCACCAGGATCTAACAGGGCATATATATCAATAGAAAAGACTTTTAACATACCGGTTACCACATCCGGGGAGCTCTCTTGGTCATCTCGGGATAGAAGTGCATAAAAATGGTTTTTCTTGGGAGCATCGGAGTTTGAACCGCTAGGAGGAGCTTGCTTTCCCTCTCTTCCTTGAACCTTAAGCATTGGACGATCTATCATCATATGACCAATCTTTGAACAACCATAGCAACCATCCATTCCAACTAGGCACTTACCATCATGTTTCTTACCGTACTTAGCACAAGTAGGCCTAGTCATAGAGGAACCACCACTATTACCTCCTTGAGGTTTAGGGTTGGAAACCCTATCCTTGTTGACCCTTGGAGAACTAGAGGAGCCTTGGTTGGAGAACCTTTGTCTAAACCTTTGCCAACCTTATCTATCGGACATAGCATTGGAGAAGTTCCCATCACCGGTTCTAGATCTTTTCACCTCCCTATTCTTGTCTTGGAGTTTCTCATCCTCTATTTGTTGGGCATGCACCATAAGACGCGAGATATCCATATCATGAAAGAGAATTGCCGAACGACATTCTTTTCTTACCAATCTGGACACACCCGTCAAATACCTACTCATCATGTCCCTTGAATCCTCTACCAAGGCCGGAGCATACTTGGACAATTGAGTAAACTTTAGTGAATACTCTTGAAAACTCATACCTCCTTGACAAAGGTTAATGAACTCTTCCACCTTAGCTTCCCTCATCTCTCAGGGAAAGAACCTATCAAGAAATGCAAATTTAAATGCTTCCCACTCTATGGGACCCATTCCTATCGGCTGACCGTTCTTCCATTGAGTATACCATACTTGAGCAATACTCTTCAATTGGCAAGCGGCTAACTCCTCTTTCTCAACCGAAGTCACCCCCATAATATCAAGTATTTTATAAACCTCTTCCATAAATTCTTGAGGATCGTATCCCACTTTGGAGCCATGAAACTCAGGGGGGTTCATTCTAGCAAAATCTCTCACTCTAGAAGCCGCGAAATTTATATTAGGGTTCACTGAAGCTACAAACTCTCTGTTAGCTTGGGCCGTCATAGCTTGGGCTTGAGTTGTTACGGCTTGAGGTTGAGTTGTCATGGCTTGGGCCAACATTTTAAAAGTCGACCTAATCTCCACATCCGACATAGCTGGAGGGTTGATCGGAGATTGAGGAGGAGCTCCTTCATTCACATTCTCATCTTCCATCCTTCTAGCATTAGCCCTTCGTATATTCATATCCTGAAGACACAAGATAAGGATTAGATGGAAGGCTTTATAGATTTAAACTCTAAGGCACGACTTAAGAGTAATGAAAGAAGTGCGGTTTCTAAAACATCTTATAGCCTCTCAGTCATAAATGTGGCGTGCTTTACACTCATGAACAAGACTCTACTAGACGTGGATAATGAGACATCATCCTAGAATCATTTTAAACCTTGTGCTCTGATTACCATGTTTGTCACGACCCAGGGGCACCCCCTAGATGTAACAAGGCACATAGAACCCCGAAAGGCACCATGTAAGCCACTTAGCATATCATAACATAAGTAAAGAACAATAAAGAGTAAAACATATTTCAAGTCTTAAGAAGTTTTCATAAAAGCATAGCAGAAGTCTAGACTTGTCTCCATTAGCCATCTATAACAATCGATAACTCAAATAAGGTCACAGCCATTACAACATAGTTCACAAGTGAAAGTACAAGAAAGGAAACTAGAAAGTCATCATCCGTCCTCGAATCATGAGGACTCACAAAAATAAAGGAGATTAGTCGATCCAATCTTTGACCAAGAAGGAGATCACATCAAGAACCGGACCCTACACTTATGAATAAAATGTAGAAAAAATGGGTTAGTATAAAAATGCATTAAGTATGATAGTCATGCATATAAAACCTTGAAGACATGCTAAAAGGGACATTTTAGTTGAATGCATGCAATTTACTAAGTTAAGCATCATTTCAAAGAGAATAGAAAATCATAAGTCATAAGCCTGTTCATTACATAATTCATCATGTCATAGTGAAAACATACCATAAATACCCTCAAAGCATACTTGTGCAATGCATGAATAAGATTTCATAATCCCACCCATGCTAAGTAAAACTCCTTGAGTAACCATAGTTCATAATTCATGTTCTTGTTTATATTTCATCATGGTTGGAATAAGCCTTAACAGACATAGACCATGTGAGCTTAACATGGAATCCGGTGTCATGCCCCACACCGAAAAGAGGTGTCCTACTTGCCTAAGGTAGAACTAAGGTTTGTTAGCTTAGGTGGATCCACTAGCTAAAGACCTATGTGGGCACATAGTTATGGGATAAGGAGATTACTACTAGAAATCCGAACTTAACTGAGGTAGAAGGTTTCCAACTCATGAGATACATATTATGGGAACCCAGACTTAACTGGCATAAAAGGAAACCATTTGGAAAGTCGGACTCACTGAGGTAAAAGCTTCCATCTCATATACACTATCGACTCGGTGCTAAGCATAATTCCCATTAGGTTCATATTAAGTCTTGACTTAAGTTCATGTTTATGGAAGAATGTCTTAACACTCAATCCAACATAGTTCATGGTATAGCTCATAGATTCAATAGGTGAGAATAGCCTTTCAACCTTAGAATCATCATATTGTGAGAAAACCTTTCACATCATGTTCATTATCATACATAAGTGTGTTCATGAGGATAACATTTCAACACAACAACAACTAAATCATAATCATATTCACTTTACTCTCAAAGTGTTCTCACATCATATACAAACCCTCATAATCATGCATAATTATCATATATTGCCCTTCAAGGACCATAAATCATAATTCATCAACACATCTAGAATTACTACATTAGACATGGATGATAACATAATTCAAGTAGTTCAAGTACTACATGCATAATTCCATCATATTCTACTTGCATCAATCAATACCCATACTTTAAGATCCAAATTGAGAAAATAGGGGAATTCATGGATTCTTGGGGAATTCATCATACAAACAGTACTAAATCATCAATTTGATCATAATATAAAGCAATTAAATCATTAGAATTGTTTTTGAAGTCAATCCATGAATTGGAGTAAACCCTAGCTTTTTGGACAAATTACAAGTTTTGAAATTGAATTTGGAGGGACTCCATGGATGAAAACTATCCATCGATGAAGGACTACCATACCTTGGTGAAGAATTCCCACGAAATCGAGTGAAAAATCCTTCTTCTTCAAACCCTAGATTGACTTTCTTCTTCTTCTTACTTGGAGTTCTAGAGAGAAGATTTTGAGGGAAATTGGTTTTGATTTGGGAATTTGGAAATTATGAGGGAGATGAATAGATTTAGGGGTCTTAAAACATTATATAGTTAGTCTAAATTAATACAAAATGACGTCACTGGATATTAAGTTAAAAATGGAAAACCCCAAAACACCCCTTAACTAACTCACCATGGCAGTTTCCAGGCATAATCCATGACCCCCTCACCTACGGACCGTGGTTGGACCCATGGCCCGTGATGGTGGGTCGGGTTCTGGGTCCTATTTTCTGGTTTTTGTCTACGGTTTCCTACCCACGGAGTGTGGGTTGACCTACGAGGCGTGGGTGCCCTCCGTGGGTCACTGCCAGGCAGCCTCTAGGAGGCTTTTTCTTAAGGACCCATGGTTGGTCCTTAGGGTTTAAACCTTGACATTCTAATACGAAATCATAGATTTTAAGGTATTGGGAGGTCTGTTCAAGGCTCTAACCCTAACGTCAAGCTCTAGCTCAGTCTACTAGTTTTCGGAGTGTTACACCAAGTCAACAAGAGTAAATCTATGGGACAAGGAAATGGGACACTTTCTATAGACCCTCTTAGCCACAATAGAATCACCAACAGGACTAGAGACATAAAAAAGTTCTAACAACTCATCCGGAAGAACATCAAACCTTATAGCCACATATGGCGTCACAAAAGACAAGGTAGCACCGGGATCAAGTAACACAAAAACATCGAGGTGGAAAACTTTTAACATACCGGTGACCACATCCGGAGAAGCCTCTTACTTACCACGAGTCTGAAGTGCATAGAACCTATTTTGCTTAAGAACATTGGAACCCGAAAACTAGGAGGAGCTTGCTTTCCCTCTCTTCCTTTAGCCGTAAGCATCGGACAATCCCTCATTTTGTGACCACTATTACCACAACCGAAGCAACCATCCGTGCCGGCTAGACACTAACCCTCGTGCTTCCTTCCACATTTAGCACAAGTAGGCAAAGTCAATGAAGATCCACTACCATTGCCTCCTTGAGGCTTAAGGTTAGACACCCTAACTTTGTTGAACATAGGAGGAGAATTGGAGGAACCTTGACCAGAAACCCTTTGTCGAAATCTAGGACGACCATATCCATCGGACCTTGCATGAGAGAAATTACCATCATCGGTCTTAGCCCTCTTTACCTCTCTAGACTTCTCCTTAAGTTTATCCTCCTCAATTTGTTGTGCATGTACCATGAGACGAGAGATGTCCATGTCCTTAATGAGCATGGAGGTTCAGCACTCTTTTACCACCATTTCGGACACACCCGAAACAAACTTACTCATCCTTGCCCTTGAATCGCCAACCATTGTTGGAGCGTACTTAGACAATTTAGTGAACTTCAAAGAATATTCCCTCACATTCATACTTCCTTGACGAAGGTTGATAAACTCAATCACCTTTGCTTCCCCCATCTCAAGGGGAAAGAACCTATCAACAAAAGCAAGCTTAAACTTCTCCCAATCCCGAGGATCCGCATCTTCCGGTCTCCCTTCCATCCATTGGTTGAACCAAGTTTGAGCAACACCTTTTAGTTGTTAAGAGGACATCTCCACCTTTTCCACTAGCGTCACTCCCATAATCATCAAGACCTTATAGACCTCATTAATGAACTCTTGAGGATCCTCCTCAACCATAAAACCACGAAACTCTGGAGGATTCATCCTAGTGAAGTCCCTCACTCTAGATGTTGCCGTACTCACATTTGGGTTCACGGGAACCGCAACCTCCCTATTGGCTTGGGCCGTCATGGCTTGAGCCAACACTTGAAAACCAGCCCTAAACTCCTCATTAGACACTTGCTCGGCCAAAGGATCAACCAGAACTTGAGGAGCTTGGGGAGGAGGTTCTTTTTCCTCATTCTCCCTCACATTCCTTCTAGCATAAGCTCTTCGAGTAGCCATATCCTGTAGAGCATCGGATAAGGATTAAGAGAGAGACCTTATAGAGTTAAACTCTATCACACGACTTTAGAGTAATGAAAGAAGTGGAGTTTCCTAAACATCTTGTAGCCTCTCATTCATAAATGTGGCGCGCTTCACACTCATGAACAAGACTCTACTCGACTTGGCTTATGAGACATCCTAGGACCATTCTAAACCTTGTGCTCTGATTACCAAGTTTGTCACGACCCAGGGGTACCCGCTATATGTAACATGGCGTATAGAACCCTGAAGGACTCCATACAAGCCACTTAGCTCTCATAACATAAGAAATAGAACAATAAGAGTAAAACGATAGTCCAAGTGCAAAACATTTTATAAAGGCAAAGCAGAAGGCTAATACACTTGTCTCATCATAGACATCTAATACAATAAAATAAAATTGAGCCTAGCCCATACATCATATCCAAAAGAGAAATACATGAAAGAAACTGAAAACAATAGAACCCGTCCTCGAAGCATGTGGTCTCACCAAATCTTGGGAATCTCAAAATCAATCACTAGCCACGAAACTGAGAAACCTGACTGTCGGACCCTACATTTGGGGAAAATGTAGGCAAGACTATGCGTTAGTACAAAACAATGTTCCAAGTATGATAGTCATGCACAAAACATTTAACTCATTCTAAAAAGGGGCATTTAATTTCATGACATGCAATTGACCAAGCTAAGACATGATATAAAAGAGTTAGAAAATATAAGTCATAAAACCATGGTCAATGCAAGATAAAATCATATTTAAAACCTTTTAACACATATGAGATACTTCTTGAAGTAACCTTAGTTCATTATTAATGTGGGAATTAGCTTTAACTGACATAGAGACCATGTGAGCTATACATGTTCCCCCGGTGTCTCCCACACCGAAAAGGCTTGTCCTACTTGCCAAGGTAGAACCATGAACTTCTAGCTTTAGTGGATCCACTAGCTAATGTCCCTTGAGACAATCATCCTATGGGGGCACATAGGTAAGGGATAAGAGATTGCTTCTAGAAACCCTGACTCTACTAACGGGAGAGCCTCCATCTCAATATCCTCTCGGTGCTAAGCATAAATCCCACGGAATAGTCATTTCTTACTTGAACTTATTGTCCATGGAAAGGCATCCTAGGATAACAAATCCAAGCTAGTTTCTTTAGGATACTCTTACTCTTTGAATCAAATAGGTGAGAAAGCCTTTCAACCTAAGAATCCTTTCTATGTGAGAAAACCTTTCACATCTTTCTCTTATGTGTAGATGAGAAAATCCTTCCAATAACACATCATGATCATCTTTGGTACTTTACTCTCGAAGCACCCTAACAATAATTGCATAAATTTCATAAGAAAATGCATAAGTCCATAATTTAACTCTTGAGGTTCAAAACCCACTTTTAATCATCAACATTTAGAAAACATGGGTTAGATATGAATTTCATCATAAAGTCATGTAAAGCTCTCAATACATGCTTAATTTCATAAAACTCTTCCTTTACAATCAAAATCTCACATCATATGATTCATAACTTGAAAACATGGGGATTTCATGGGTTCATGGGGGAAATCATCATAAAATCATAGTATTTTATCAATTCATGCATAAGAGATCATAATTCAATCATTTAAATCAATAATGATAAGAACCCATGATAATTGAAGAAAACTCTAACTCAATTGGAGAATTCTACCTTAAGAAATAAAGGAATTTAGGAGCTCCATGGATGAAAACGATCATACCTTGAGTCCAAATGCTAGCCTTTAATGGAGGAATTGAGACCTTGACTTGAAACCCTAGGTTGAATCCTTCTTCTTTTTGTTCTTCTTCAAGTTTCTAGAGGGAGAAATATTTGGGGAGGAGAATTGGTCTTCTTTTGTCAATTTGGAAGAATGAAGTGAATGGGTTAATTTTGGAGTTGAAAATACTTATATAGGGGTCTTAGTGAAGGGTAAAACGAAGTAGTATAGGAACTAATTAATTAGGAAAAGACCCAACTGCCGCTGAAAATAACTGCCGAACCCTGAACCACGACTCTCCACCAACGGACTAATCAACGGTCCGTCCTTCACACTCGTCGTTTGTGGTCAGAGAGTTTTGGCTTGACCTACGGTTCCTGGACCACGAACCATGGACCCACCAATGGTCCATAGGTCCAGTCGTGGTCCATGTCCTAGACAACTTATTGGTGGACTTTACACGGGCCCATCTGCGGTTCGTGGTTCAACCCACAGGCCGTGCAAGCATAATCCCATCTAGTATTGGTAAGTGTACCTTTGCAAAAGCTTTGTGTGATCTTTGTGCAAGAATAAATGTTTTTCCATTAATGTTATTTGAAAAGATTGAGCTTGATGACCGAAACCAGCAAACAAAAGGCTTGTAATGGCAGATCGTTTAATAAAGAAACTGGTTGGGGTGGTGTATGATGTGCTAGTAAAATTTGACAAATTCATAATCTGCATTGATTTTGTTGTGCTTGATTGTGAAATTAATATTGAGATGCCGAATATTCTCGGTAGACCATTTCTCGCCACAAGCAAGGCCTTGGTTGATGTGGAAGGAGGTGATTTAAAATTTCGGTTCAACTAGGAAGTAGTTAGCTTAAACATTCATAATCCAATGAAATACCTAAATGATATGCATGTGGTGTCTCATTTAGATCTAATTGATGAAGCCGTTGCAAGTATTGGAAGTGTAGCCCATTGTAGAGAACCTTTGGCTCAAGTGTTACTTAATTATGACCAAGATGAAATTAACAACTATGAGGAGGTTGTAGGTGCTCTTGTAGGCATGGGATCACATAATTATTTCCATGCTAAACTTGATCTCGGTTTATCCAGTTGAGAAGCACCACCGGTAAAACCATTCATCATTAAACCACAAAAATTAGAATTTAAGGAACTTCCACCTCATTTCAAATATACTTTCTTGGGGGCTAGCAACACTCTTTCGGTGATTCTTACAAGAGATCTCAAATAATGGCAAGTGGAATTGTTGACAATAGTGTTGAAGAGGCATATTAAAGCTTTGGGGTGGTCTATTGCGGATACTGTGGATATTTCACCAGGTGTATGCACTCAGAAAGATAAATTTGGCAAAAGTTTGTAAACCAAGTATTGAGCATCAAAGAAGATTAAATCCTCTGATGCAAGAAGTGGTGTAGAAAGAAATCATAAAATGGTTGGATGCGGGAGTTATGTTTCCAATTGTGGATAGTCAATGTGTGTGTCTGGTACGATGTGTTCCAAAAAATGGTCGTATCATTGTGGTTCCAACTGACAAGGCTGAGTTCGACCTATCACCGGGTGGCGTGTGTGGATGGACTACCGGAAGCTCAACTCATGGACCAAAAAAGATCAATTCCCCATGACCTTTATTAAATAGATGCTTGATAGTCTTGCCAAAAAAGGATGGTATTTCTTTCCTAATGGATGTTTCGGGTACAACAAAATCTCCATTGCACCAGAGGATCAAGAAAATACAACATTCACATGCCCCTCTGGTTCTTCTGCATTAAGTGAATGCCCTTTGGGCTATGCAATGCTCCAGCCACCTTTCAATGTTGTATGTTATCGATCTTTGCAGATATGATAGAAGACTCTATGGAGGTGTTCATGGATGATTTCTTCATTGTGTGGGATTCTTTTGTGGAATGCTTGAAGTATTTGGAAATGGTGTTGAAAAGGTGTGTAGATTCGAATTTGGTTTTCAACTAGAAGAAGTGTAACTTTTTTTGTGAAAGAGGGAATTCTGCTTGGGAAAAAACTTTCCAGGGAGGGTATTGAAGTCGATCAATCTAAAGTTGAAGTGATCGAAAAGTTACCTCCCTCAATTTTGGTGAAAGGGATGAGGAGTTTTCTTGGGCATGCCAGGTTCTATAGACAGTTTATTAAAGAATTCTCAAAGATTGCTATTCCTTTGTGTAGACTTCTTGAAAGAGAGCACATTTGTTTTTGATGACTCTTGTATGGTGGCTTTCAAAACACTCAAGGAGAAGTTTTCTTCAGCCCCAATAATAATTGCTCTTGATTGAAATCTCCCTTTTGAAATGATATGTGATGTTAGCGGTTTGGCTCTAGCAATGCAAAAACAAGTTCTTTCATCCTATTTACTATGCTAGCAAAACATTGAATTGAGCTCAAAAGAATTAAACTGTAACGGAACAGGAGTTGTTGGTTGTAGTATTTGGGTTTGAGAAGTTTCAAGCATATTTGTTGGGTACAAAAGTGGTGGTTCACATGGACCATGCAACATTAAGGTACCTAATGGAAAATAAATAGGCCAAGCCAAGGCTGATCCGATGGATATTACACCTTCAAGAATTTGACTTCGAGGTGAAAGATAGAAATGGTATGAGAACCAAGTAGCTGACCATCTTTCAAGGTTGGAGGAAGAACCTTGAATGAATAAAGAGAAAGACATTGATGATGCTTTTTCGGATGAATCAATAATGGTAATCTCTGCACCCTCGGTTCCTTGGTATGCTGATTTTGCTAATTTTATTGTGTGTGGACTGGTACTTGATGATTTATGTGGCGATCAAAAAATGAAATTCCTATTTGATGTGAGGAAATACATGTGAGATGAACCGTTCCTTTTTAGAGAATGTGCTGACAATATTATTCGACATTGTGTGCCGAAAGTAAAAGTGAATGAAATCCTTGAAGCATGTCATGCCTCACCAACAGGTTGTCATCATGGGGGCAATTGTTTATCCTCTAAGGTCTTACATTGTTGCTACTATTGGCTAACAATGTTCAGGGATGCTCATGCATTTTGCAAGTGTTGTGTCCAATGTCATTTACAAGGAAGCATATCTAGAAGACATGAACTGCCCTTTTCACAAATCCATGAGATTGAATTGTTTGATATTTGGGGGTTGATTTCATGGATCCTTTTCCTAGATCTTCTGGGAATAAGTATATCCTTGTGGTAGTGGATTATTTTTCCAAGTGTGTGGAAGCGACAACATTACCAAACATTGAAGCGCAGAGTGTCACAAAGTTCCTAAAAAATAACATCTTCACAAGGATTGGTACCCCAAGGGCCATCATAAGTTATGGAGGGTCACACTTTTGTAATCGTCAGTTTGCAGCCCTCCTCTCAAAATATGGAGTCAAGCACAAAGTGGCAACGCCATACCACCAACAATTGAGTGGACAAGTTGAAGTATTGAATTGACAAATAAAAAGTATTTTGGCTAAAACAGTGAATGTCCATTGTACTGACTGGTCTAGCAAGCTTAATGATCCACTTTGGACCTACCGTACGACATTCAAATCTCCCATTGGTATGTCACCTTACAAGTTGGTGTTTGGGAAATCTTGCAAACTTCAAGTGAAACTAGAACACAATGCTTTATGTGCATTGAAGAAGATAAACATGAATTGGGATGTAGCCTTTAAAGACCGTGTGCATCAAATCCTTGAGCTAGATGAGTTTCATTTACAAACCTACGAAATCTCAACACTATATAAGGAGAAATTTATGCGGTGGCATGATGCTAAGATACTACCCCGCGAGTTTAGGGTGGCCTAAAAAACTCAAGTCCAAATAGATTGGCCCGCACACTGTCACACGGGTGTATGAAAATGGAGCGATTGAAATTGAATATGCAAAAGGGGCGCGATTCATAGTTAATGGTTAGAGATGGAAAGCATACTTTGGAGAAAGTCAGGATGTACGTGTTGTTGAAGTGGTGTATTTGGTTGATGTTTAAAGAACATGTCCACGTCATGCCGGAACATTAAATTAGGCTATTCTTGGGAGGCAACCCAAGTGTTAGTTATTTTTAATAATGTAGGAGTTCATATGTGCAGGTATTGGGTAATAGGTGATGAAATGAGAAACTCGATGATTCACCGAACCAAGTAGGTGAAGCTCTAATGAGTCTGCCCTTTTTGAGGCTCAACCTTAGGTGCTTACTATCTAATTCGGCGATGCTAATCACCTTTTCGGTAATGCACCGACATCATTGGGCGAACTCGCTGTAGACTGCCTAATCAAGCACAAAAAACAGACATCACACTGGTAATTTTGGCGGTTCTCATGCAAGAATGGCGATTCACCCATGCCCTTTGGTCGATATGTGTGTAGCCCACCGAAGTGTGGGAAATATTGTCCTCACTTAAAACCTTACTAGGCGATCTAGGTCTACTCGGTGACTCGCTGATCCTAATTGGTGACCCTTACCAGTGCTTACTCAAGGAGTACTTCTTCCTATATCTCTTTATTTCAATTGCCATGCATGGAGGACACTACATTCTATTTTTTATGGGGTGAGGGCCTTCGTTCCAATATTCCCATTTTTACTTATATTTTGTTATTTCGTATCTTGAACAATTGTAGTTTAATATATTAAAGTTCTCTTTTGGGAAATTGGGTGTTTCTTTACTTCTATCTCATTCTCCATTGATGTTGCAACCCCCCATGAGTTAATGCTTGAAGTTTTCATTGATACCAATTTGAGAGTTGATTTTGTTCAATATTGATGTCTTAAATAGTACTCATGATGAGCATGATGCGTAGTGTTGGTGTTGCAAGAACGAAATTGATGTGGTTACATCTTTGAGTGATCTTTATAAATCTTTTGTTTACTAGCTACGTTTTGATGTGAGACTTGCAATGAATATCGCACGTACGAATTTGATCTTTTTGGGATGTGCTAAATAAGTGTATTTCAAAGTGCCATGTGTGGTGAGGTTTACTTGAAAGCATGCATGTAGAGTCCTAGAATTTGCCTTGTTAGTCCAATTGTGTGAATCTTGGTGAATGTGGGACATGATCTTGGGAAAAAATTCAATGAGGGAAGCAAATTGTCCATAAAGGCTTTCTTGACTACCTTTCTGAGGGTGTGAATCCATGTTGCCATCAATTGAGCCCAAATTATTTGTTGACAACCAAAAGAAGCCTCTTGAGCTAAATTATCCCTACCTTCTCAAAAATCTTTTTTGAAGAATTGTGATGTTTGAATAGCCAACTTAGGACAAAAGCCTAAGTTGGGGGTGCAGAAAGGAAGGATGAAAGAAACTGATTGAAAGGCAAAAAGGAAGAAGAAATGAGACTCAAATCTGGAAGTTTTGCAAAAGCAAGGAACCCCTCCTTATAAAAAATGTGATGCAAATAGCTTGGAAAAATGAAAATAAAAAAGAGAAGTGAAGGAAATAAATGGGAAATTCAAAATAATTTGAGTGACAAGTCAAAATTTGAGTTTTCAAATGAAAAAGAAGAAAAATAACTTAAGAAGCGGTGATGATGATTGCAAGAATGCTTTGAAAGGGTATAAGTCTCCAACCCAAATTGACCATGCCTTAACCCTCAGCCTATTACAAGCCTATAAGACCCTGAGATCCTACATGAGCTAAGTTGTTTGATGATTGGTAAATATGGGAAAACCTATGGGACAAAGCTTGCATGTGTTTCTCTTTTGATTGAGTGAGAGTTGTATTGATTCCTATTACCTTTGTTGTTTTTCTCTTTTAGAGCATGGAATCGTTCTTGATGTGAGGGCACTTGAATGCATTTAATGGAATATGTTCTTGTATTAAACAAGAAGCTAGAGTGAGCTTGAGCTTGTGTTCAGACTAGCTAGTCATCATTTTGAGCTTTTTGATAATTATTTAGCGTAAGATGATATTGAGAGTAGTCTTGCCATGACGCGTGCATGTTAACTCTCATTGAATACTATTATAGACACCCTTATTGAGCTTATTGTGTTCTTGATTTACTTGAGGACAAGCAAAAGTTTAAGTTGGGGTGTTGATGAGTGGTGGATTCGCGCTCATTTAAGGTCCATTTAGCTCAATAATTAATGTCCTCAATGCCTAACTTTGTCCTTTTCTAATCAAATATTGATGATTTCCACCTATGAAAGCAATTAGACAAGGCAAGGACTGAAGTTTTAAATAATGGCCAAAAATATAAAAAGAAGTGCAAAGTGAACATTGTTGATCGCCTAACATGAAAAACAGATCGCCGAAGTAATATGAGAAAGCCTAAAATGACACAAGACCGAGTCAACTCAATCGGCAAAGATAGATAAGAAATGCGATCGACCAAATGACATAATGCGAGGTGAGTGGGTATCGCCAAAGTTGATAGTGTTGGCAAATAAAATGATGGCTCAAAGGGTGATATGAAGAGGAAATCGGTGATTCAAAAAGTTGACAAAATTGAACTCATACGAGATCGCCTAATGAGACCCAAACACCTGAAGCTTGAAATAAGAGAAAGGCAAACCTAAGGAGAATGGGAGATTCGCCGAATGGAGTTGGTGAACTAAGCTAATGTCGCCAAAAGGAACATGGAACATACTTATGGGCAAAATTTTGGGAAACTCTAAATAGCCCAGAAGAGAGAGAAAGAAGGGTAGAAAAATATAGAGAGAAATTTCTGAACATTCTAAAGAGACAAATAACTCCCATTGAAGAAGAACACTTTGATTTTAGAAAATTTCAATTTTGTATAGTTAATTTTGGATAATTGAAGTTGAATCCAAAGTGGGTTTACCCTTATTTGCTAAATTTAACATTACCCATGCCTGCTTTCATGGAAGATATAATTTACTTCCTTTTTGTGATGGATGGCTAAAACTCCAATCTCTTGAGGTGTGATTATAGGGTTGGGTGTTGATTTAATATTGTGAGTTCATTGAATTTCTTTGTTTTATGACTATCAATCACATATTTGACTGATTACCGAGTACTTAATTTACGAATTCAAGTGGCCAACTTAAATCTACTTTTGATCTTGTGATGGTGCTCGAAAGAGACCAATATGAGGGGGTAATTTGTTCAATCTCTACAATTTAGGGTACTTGATTGCAGGTATAAAGTCTTAGGTTGGTTTGAATGGCAATTAGATGACACTGAAAACAGATTCTATGCAAGGATGTTTTGAGATCGAAAGAAGATTAACTTCAATTATGATTAGCTAGCTTATTTGTGATTGATTAGTTATAAAGAGCAATTCAATGATTCCCTAATTTGAATCAACATTTGATCTCCACAACCCTTGTGTTAGTTAATTTCGTGGATTGTTGACTATTCCTGTATTGATAACTTGGTGATTGAAGCACTACCATTTAAGTTGGTAGACTTATTCACCCAATTGTTAACTCAAATTCATTTGAATTAATTTCAATTTAATTCTCTCATTAAATGCTTAACCTCATACTATTCCCCATGGGATTGGACCCTGACTCTTAGTTGGGTGATTTTATTGACGACGACCGCTCATTCCTTTAATTCATTTTGAGGAGTGATTTGAGCGTTATCAATGAATAGTACCCAAGGTCATATATACGCTAAACAAGGCAAACTGGGGCTTATTCGGCGATTCGCCTAACCTCCTTGGCGAGTTAAGACAAGCCCGCTGAACAAGGAAGTGTTTAGCCTAGTGCCTAATTTTTATAGCTAACCCAGTACATACATCAAATACTTGTTTCCCCCATCATTACAATCAACCTATATGCTTATTTACCCATGGTACTCAGATTCCCCCCTAGATATATCTAAGTATTGCACGAATTGACAATTTTCCCTTAAGAAAGTAGTCACCTTGTTTATCATTGGGCAAAATCATGCAATTGCGTCAACACTAGGATAATTAGAATTCACCCACAACCAATTGGACTCAGACCCAACATATTTATCAGTTAAATTTCAAATTTCAACCAACACAATCAAGATTTGCATTTTTTGGCACGCACATTCAAATATCACATGGGTACAATTCAAATCGCACAATATGATGCTACCCATCAAAATCTATCACACAATAACACTTAATGCCTTCAAGTCCATACTCAATATGCAATTTAAAGCTCAAAAATCTCAACAAAATTAGAAACCAAACCTCAGTAGGAGCACAAGTCGAAAAAATCAAGGAAATAGGTTGGGTTGATAGGATATCCAAGTAAACACACTCCCTAAAGTTTGAAAATACACAGTAAAGACTCACAAATCACTCAAAAGAAGCAATATAAGAGAAATGAAAGAAAAAGACTTAAAGATATCAAAGGGTTTGAATTTTGAATTTGAAGAGACCCTTGGCCTTTTTACGTTAGACCCGTTCGGTGGTCACGACTAACATCACCAAATGTGTTTGGTGAATCTGCAATTGGAGCTCAAGCTTGCTGATCATGCCTGAACAAACACCAAATTTGAAGGCTAATTTGGCAGACTCAATGGAGTTTGCATAGTTCGCTTTGACGGATCACCTTTTGGAGTTCTGATCACAAATTTTGACAGTACAATTTTCCGCATGTTCAATCTCAGAAGGTGGACAAAAATGAATTCGCAAAATGCGTTCAGCGTATCATCATTTGGGGTCTTGGCATCGCCTTTAATTCCTTTTTGAACCTTTCAAATTCTTCTCAACCTGCACTCACAATGCACATTATTTGAAAGGAATAAAATCAAAAGTAAATACTTGGGTTTCCTCCCAAGAAGTGCCTTATTTAACGTCGTGGCACACCATAGTTCTCTATCTCAACAGTCATTCTTGGGGTTCGGGATAGCGTCACTAAGAAATGTTTCCTTTTGCCTTGGATTGAGATGAGTGACAATTTGTCCCAATTGGGTCTCCAGCTGCTTGATAGAAACTGCTTGAGAAGTCACCATAAAGTGGATAAGTCATTTTTCAATTCCTTCAACATTTTATCGGAAACTTCAACCTTGTTATAGATCCTTGCAAGCATGTCTTTAGTTCGACTTCCTTCTGTCCTAGCAGGTTCTTTTGGGTGTGGATGATCATGGGGAGGCACACACCTATATTTTTTCATCTCCCTATCTCTCTAATTTCCACCCCGCCAGTCTTTCCAACCACCATCTCAATTCTTGTTTCAACCTTGGTTCCGACCTTGTCGCTGATAATTGGTGTGAGAACCCCCCTTTTGATTTCCTATGTATTCAACTTCCTCATTGCATAATATGTTAAATTTGGCATCATCCGTGCACTGCCCACTATTGATTCCAACCACATTTACCGACTTGGATCCACCTCCCATTACATGTTTAGACAATAAATCAAGCTAGGTCATCATTTTGGCCATGTTTTCATCTCTTTCATGGTCCTTCTCGACTTGCTCTTTGCTTAAAATAAATTGTAGAGTAGGCACTTGATCCTATCTGGTGTGCCATGCTCAGTTAACCTTAGTCATATTATCTAGCAACAAAGCAGCTACATCAAACATTTGTCTCATTAATCAACGTTGGACTAACTGATCAGCCACACCTTTATTGACTGAATCAAGGATGCAATAGAAGTATTGCAGTATTAAATTTTCCGGAATGCCATGTGTTGGACATTGCGAAAGCAGCCTCTTGAACCTCAGCCACGTCTCATGTAGAAGTTCACCTCGTATACTCTTTAAATTTTGGATCTGGGTTCAAAGTTTAACCATCTTCGAGGGTGTAAATAATCTCTCTAAGAAGGCATCATTTAGATCTTCCCACGAAGTGATAGAATCATTTGAAAATTATGCCAACCATCTTATAGCCTCTCCCATTAAAGAGAATGAGAATAACCTCAACCTTATGGACTCTTGAGAGATATTCTTGAACACAAAGGGTCCATATACCTCCATGAAATTCATAAGGTGTTCATGGGGATCCTCAAGCTAGGCCTCCAAAATTTTCTTTCATTTGTATAAGTTGTATCATTGTTCCGGTTATGTGAAACAAAACCCTCCAAATTGCGGCAGGTATTCGGATTGCTCCCATGGTTTCAATAACATTCATGTGCAGATAATTCAAATCACTAATGTTGTCGTTTTGACCAAAGTGACTATCGTTGTCACTTCCAAGATCACTAATTGTATAAACCTGCAAATCAGCCAACAATAACACAAAACAACAATCTACTACAACTAAACAAAATTGAAATCTAATTTCTCAATTAGAATTCTCAACCACCACTCCCCGGAAGCGGCACCATTTTAGTAACCCTCAAATTTCCTTAAAACCAATTAAATGGGATAACGATTGTAGTCAATAAAAAACCCAATGAAGATTCAGGGTCGAATCCAACAGGGAATGATATATCGTGGAGAATTCTTACCAAGAAATTTGGATTTTAAGATCGCTCATTTGCAGTAGTAAGAACAAGTGGGTGGTTAATTCCACCAATTTTTTTTATAAATCTTTGGTTATCAATTATCACAATTAAACTAAAATATTGAAGAATTCAAGAGTTAGCAAGAAATATAGGGGTGCAGGGTTTGGAAATCGACGTCACATAGGGGTAGTGTTGCTTTATAGTGATAAACATTCATGAATAGGCTAAGTCATCTTAATTGACACTAATCATCTTTCGATCTCAAAGCATCTATGCATAGAATCTCCTTTCGGTCTCATCTAATTACCAATCTAAACAATCCAATACCTTAATCTATTCTCTCTTTAAAAAATAGGAAAAATAGATCCGACCCATAACCTCTATTTTCAAGAAAGTTACAGACATGAAACCTAAATTGCTAGTATCAGACTAATTACCCACTCCAATCAATATCTTTCGAGCATCAACCTAAGATCAAAGTAGGAATTGAGTTTGCAACGTTAACCCATCAATTAACTCCATGCTAATTAGACCAAATTCATGTATGAACAATAGAAAAACAGAGAATAGTACAATACCCAATACATTAAATCAACACCCAACCCCATAATTGGACCCCTAGATCTTGGGGTTTTAGGCACCCATCACAAAAATTGAAGAGATTCTACTTTCCATCAGAGAAGCAATGGGTTACATGGAATTAAGAAATTACAAGTAAACCCACTATAGATTCAACTTCAATTTGTTTATTTCAAGCACGACGTTGTAAAACCTCAAAAGCTAAAAAGGTGTTCTTCACTAAAGTAAAGTGTTCTCTCTCTACACTCTATTTTTTCAGAAATCTTCCTACACACTCTGATATGATATGATTTTTCTTTCTCTCTCATTTTGTTATTTATAATTTTCCAAAATTAGGCCAAAAATACAATACGCGACTCAATCGGCGACAGTAGTCGGGCTCGCTGAGCTCGTTCGGTAAATTGCTTCTTGTTCCTCAACTCACCTTTTTATACACTAGGCTTCAGGTGTTTGAACCTCAATTTACAAATTCGATTGAGTCAACCTTTCACGTTTGGTGAATTGCCTAGTACCACCTTAATTCACTTTTCTAGCTTTCATTCTTTTCTTTTCACATTGTCATTTTGAACGATGTTTATCACGATCGCCTTTCTCATTCGGCACATCGCTTTCTCTACTGAAGTCCGCCGACCTAATTTGATAGACACAAGTGCTATATGCTGTCATTTTAGGTGAGATCGTGTTCAATTGGTTATCCGCCCTTCTTGTTTGGCAATAAACAATGTATAGTTTACACATCTTTTTACATTTTTGGCAATTATTTCAAACATCTATCCGGGCCTTGTCGAAGTCCCTTCATACCTACAAATTATAAATATTTTATCATAATAGGAAAAAATTAGGCATTGAGGATACTAATTATTTAGCTTAATAGAGCTCAAATAAGTGCAAATTTACCACTCATAACTTATTGAGACTTATGTTAGACTTCCGCTTTGTCAAAAACTCTTTTATGACATAAGACTTTTTCTTTTGAAATCTTTATTTATATTATCTTGTATGTTTTATGCTAAGTGTCTTGTGTTAGGGCTTCTCGGGGTTCTATACGTCATGTTACACCTAGGGTATACTTTTGGTCGTGAAAAACTTGATATTTAGAGCACAAGGTTTAGAAAAGTCCTAACACCCCACCTTTCTCTGAGATGCCCAACTGCATGAACTTAGACTCCAAGGTTTGAATCTCCTTTCCTAAGGGTCGCATGGAAACACCAAAGCAAGCTAGACTACACATACTCACCGTCTTCCGACTTACTGCGTCTGCTACCACATTAGACTTACCTGAATGATACTGGATTGTAGCATCACAGTCCTTGAGTAACTCAATCCACCTACGTTGTCTCAGGTTCAGGTCCTTCTAAGTGAATACATGTTGTAGACTACGATGATCAGTAAACACCTCACACTTGCGTCCATAAAGGTAATGCCGCCAAATCTTGAGAGCAAACACTACTTCTTCAAACTCTAAGTCATGCGTCGGGTAGTTTCTCTCATGCACCTTCAGCTGTTGCGATGCATAAGCTATGGCATTTCTTTCCTGCATTAACACAGTACCCAAGCCCGAATGTGAAGCATCACAATAAACAATGAAATTTTTACCTTCCACCAGCAGTGTCAGAATAGGTGCGGTGATCAGAAGAGTCTTGAGTTTTTGTAAGCGCTCTTCACATTTGTCAGTCCACGAAAGGCACCTGCTTTTTAGTAAGCCTTGTCAAATGTGTGGCGATAGAAGAATTTTTTTTTCTCAAACCGACAATAGTAGCTGGCGAGCTCCACGAAACTCCTAACTTTAGTCACAGAGCTAGGCCGGACCCAGTTCTTGACTGGTTCGATCTTTTGGGTATCTACCATTACCCCTTCATTTGAAACCACATACCCCCAAAAGGGAAATGAATTCAACCAGAACTCATACTTGGAAAATTTTGCAGACAACTTCTGTTTTCCAAGGACACCCAAAACAGTACAATGATGGTCGGCATGCTCTTCCTTACTCTTCGAATAAACCAAGATGTCATCAATAAATAAAATAACAAAAGAATCCAAGAATGGTTTGAAAACACCGCTCATAAAACTCATGAAGGCTAGAGGGGCATTGGTCAACCCAAATGACATCACTAATAACTTAGAGTGTCCATAGCGGGTCCTGAATGCCCTTTTCGGTACGTCCCCGGGCCTAATCTTTAACTGATGGTAACCAGACCTTAGGTCAATCTTAAAGAAAACTGACGCACCCTACAACTGGTCAAAGATTTCATCTATGCGAGGCAACATATACTTATTTCCAATAATGACCCTATTCAACTGTCGGTAGTCTATGCGCATCCTCATACTATCATCCTTCTTCTAAACAAACAATACATGAGCACTCCACGAGAAAGCACTAGGACGGATGAAAACTTTATCAATAAGCTCCTGGATTTGAGCTTTGAGCTCTCTTAATTCTACCGAAGCCATGTGATAAGGAGGAATGGAGATGGGGCGAGTGCCCGGTTCCAAGTCAATGCCGAGATCTATATCCCTATCCGGAGGCATACCAGGCAAATCGGTAGGGAACACTTTCTTGAATTCAGACACTATAGGAATAGAGTCAATAGAGGTGGACTCGACATCAACATCCCGAATATGTGCCAAATACACCAAACACTCCTAACCCACCAGTCTGCTAGCCCGAACGAAAGATATGACCTTAGCTGGCTTAGGCTTTTACATCCCTTCCCACTCTAACTTTTCCTACCCAGGATCTCTAGAGTCAAAGACTTAGCATTACAACTAAGCACCCCATAATAGGGGGACAACCAAGTCATGCCTAAGATTATATCAAAGTCAAACATATCCAGAATAACCAAGTCTGAAAACCCATAAAAGAAAAGAACAATCATGATACACATGGGTGACTATGACAAACTCTCCAACTAGGGTAGAAACATGGATGGGGGCATCAAGCACATGACATACCGCATCAACACATGACATACCGCATCAAATCCTAAGGCAAACTGAACTGACACATATGAATAAGTAGAACCTAGCTCAAACAAAACAATAGCCCGAAAGTAATAAAACTGACCCTTGTCATCTTGACGGGCAACCTCCTTGTCTAGATGCACTGCTCCTCTACCTGCATTACCATTTCCCTGGCCTCCACGGCCTCACTGATTTCCTCTTCGCCTACCTTGTGGCTGTCCTCTTCCATTACTACCGCTGCTCACTGGTACCACTGCTCTGGTTTGTTGCTGTACGGGGTCATATATGCGCAAATGGGGCAATCTCTCCTCATATGCCCAGGTTCTCCACAATTGTAACAACTGCGGTCAAAAGATGGCCTGCTGCCACACGATGGTGCGGCTCCCTGAATAGAGTTCTACTATAAAGTTCCCGAGTAACCACCTGTAATAGCGGGCAGGGCTGACTGAATTGGCCGGGCTGCAATCGTCGGCCTACCTGAACCTCTGGAGTAGGAACCATGAAAGTTACCTGTGCTCTTGGGCTTCTTAGCCAACGCCTTGTCCTGCCTATCATGTCGAACTCCTTCCACTTTATTCACAAAGTCTATCACCTCATTAAAACTTTTACCTGCAGAGGTCATGAGAACAGAAAACACCTGCAACTCAGGGTTCAATCCCTTGAAGAATAGAAGAATCCTCTCCTCCTCTATAGTCACAAAGTGGGTAGCATATCTTGACAAGGCATGGAACTTCGCCTCATAGGCAGCTACAGTCATACCACCCTGCTCCAAATCCATAAACTCATCCTTCTTACGATCCCTCAAAGTCTGGGGCACATACTTCTCCAGGAATTGAGCATGGAACTGCGTCCATGTGAGTGGGGGCAAGACTGGCGATCTGCATTCCACATAGGCCCTCCACCAATGCTTAGCCTCACCTTGAAGGTGGAAGGTCACGAACTATACTCCATGCTGGTGTACAATGCCTAACTTGTGAAGCCTCTCAAAGCAATCCATAATGAACTCATGGGCATCCTCACTCTCAGAGCCATGGAACACATGTGACTTCAGCTTCAAAAACTTAGTCAACATCTCATGCTCAGTACCAATCATCACAGGACCCAATAGGGGACGGAAGAAGGCATCAGTGCCTAATTCTCCATCCACTCTGGGAATAGTAGCAGTAACGGGGCGGTTGATCAGAGGTTGAGCAGCTTGCACTTTGGGAATTACTCTAGGGCCGACCAACCCCTTCAGAAAAGTCATGATTTTCTGAGCTAACACTTGGTCTAAGGGAGGAATGTCGGTATTCCCAGCCTGTGCATCCTCCACTTGTCCAACACCCTCCTCGTCTTTGATCTCCACATTCTCTTCTACCTCTTCTTGGGGTGCAGGAGGGGCCTCTTCCCCTACCCCTGTCTAGACCATGACCTCTTTTTGCTGACTCCTCTTCTTGCTCATTGATGGGAGCTATGGGCCTGACGTCATTATATCACGTGTTAACCATCTACGAATAGAAGAGTGAAGGAGATTAGATACCAATGTGGATCATCAGATACCAATTGGAATCAAGTCATAGCACGAAAGGAGAAGAGGAGAGAGGGATTTCCTAAAGTCTTGTAGCCTCTCGAAGAAAAATACAGACGTCTCCGTACCATTATGCAAGACTCTACTAGACTCATTTTGGTACAATGAGATCAATGAACCTAGGTCTCTGATACCAATTAACTTACCTTTAGCGCGACAATTTGTGGGAATCTCACAAGAAACTTTCCTGGGTCGTCCCTTAGCTCTTAAGAATGAAGTTTTGTAGAAAATAACATTTTTGGGATTTTTCCCTGATTTAAGTCGCGACAGGCCCACCACGACGAGCCCCATCTCGCCATAGAGGCCTCGCCCCAGCGGCTTTCATGGAGACAGAAACTCAGAATTTGAGTACCAAGCTCCCATTTCACAACACACCTTCAAACCTGGACGTTCTAAAACTACCCTTTTATGCCAAGATCAGTTCGGGAGTTCTACTCGCCAGAATTCGATTCCGTGAAGCCGTACAGGCTCCTTAACGTCTTGGCTATCCACTCACGTGATCAAACTCATAATTAAATCCACCATCCATTACTGGATTGCCCTAGACCCCACCTGACTCATATTTCATCTAAGTCTGTCCTAGGCTAGAAATTTCCAAGTTATTACTCAGAAGTTTTCTGGCCC
Source organism: Solanum etuberosum (assembly GCA_029582245.1). NCBI lineage: Eukaryota > Viridiplantae > Streptophyta > Magnoliopsida > Solanales > Solanaceae > Solanum > Solanum etuberosum. The sequence goes on from JAJONR010000760.1 coordinate 95,735, forward strand.
AAATTCCTTCTCCATTGGCTTTTCCATAATGAAAGGAACAGGTTGTTACATATAGACATTTCTTCGTAGTCCAAGGAGGAGAGGGAACACCATATTTTTTCTTAGAATAGAAAAAGATATGTACTTGTCACTTTCCTTAGAATAGAGAAAGACACGTACTTCTCCCTTTCCTTAGAATAGAGAAAGAACCATATTTCTCCCTTTTTTTCTTTAAAATAGATTCTTAGTTCTACTTAAATATGAGCACGTTAGGGACCACAAAATTAATTACTGGGGCTTCCTATTATGGAAATAGCTTCAAATTATTAATTTGAAATATTCTTACCATAAATAAATACAAATCATTCCACTAGAAATTCGTAATTGCACTCCTCTAATTATATTTTGAAATTCCCCATTAAACATATATGTATTTCCCCATGTTAAGATTACATATACTAATCAATAAATTATATTACTGATGAATTTAATTCAATGATCAATTTTCTTTAGAGCACTTCTTAACTTATTTCATGTGTATAATTCATAAATCCACTTGCAAGGTTTGACACGATGAAAACTTATAAGCTTCTCAAAAAGGCATATCATCAATCTCTATATCGAGACCTGGATTTTGTCAACTAACTTATTATTTGACCAATATATATTATCATCATCCAATCTACCAGGCATACGTATCTATCTTAGAATCTCACCTTTTAATAAATCAAAACGATAATTAACATATAGAGATCATACTAGTTATCTCAGGATTAAGAATATGAGTACATTTAATAATATAGAGAATATGCTTTTGTCAGAGAGTCTAAAGCAACTATATCTACTCGGTCCCATTCAATACATACAAAGTGCACGAGCACAAGAAGTTGAAACTATATCATTTTCATAATCAAGATAAACTACATATAATCTTTTGCTACAATCGTTTCGATGACATGCCCAATTCTCATCTTAGATTGTGAACAAAAAAACTTTATACTTATAAGAACCGATGATTTAATCCTCTGTGTATAAGCTAAAACTCTATATGATAAATCATCTACTATATAGGTAAACATACACCATAAACGAATATATGATCTATTAAAATGAATAAATAATTATTCTACAATAAATACTATATCTAAAAAAATGGTTAATAGTATATATCCCAACAGGAGAGAGCTTTATTGAAGAAATATACAGGTCCGTACAGCTTCGTGTCACAGAGCTGCCAGCCCAGATTTTTGCCGATTTTGTACAAGCTATAGATAGACTTCTTTTTTATTATTTTAATTATTCTTTTTCTTTGGAGAACACCACTTGGATGATATAAGTATTCCATATTTATAGTTCATTCCTACTCTTTTCATCTATTATTTTTGGTATGATTATTTAATATTAAAAGACTGAGAATCAAAACAAGCATACCTTATCCCTTTTATTCTAGGGTTGTGGCTACAAGTAAATGTGTAGTATTGAATCTATGGATTGAATTTGGTTATCAATCAAAATTGCTCTTTTGTTTTTATAATCACTACTAGTTTCTAGACACGTGCGTTGCAAGTGTGTCCCATGTTACTTTTTATTGAACCGTTAGAACAATCAAATCTCTATAAAGCATGTGTATAAAGAGGAATAAAATACAATAATTACATATTAATCTTTAAAAGTATGACAAGAAACACCAAATGAGGGACTTATTATAATGTTAAGTATTAATTTCTATTAAGTAACAAAATGTAAATTTTGAACTTTGATTGGTTAGCAAACTTGCAATAAAGTTAAAAATGGTTAATTTGAGTCCAATAGAAATATAAATTTTTGTGACAATCAGAAATTCATAGAAAATTAAATTTTAAAAGTTTAATAGAGAGAAAAACAAACAAATAAACAGAGAAGGAAAAATTTACGACATACACATCATTTTAATAATTTATTCATAACAATATAGTTGGAATAAGAAATGCAAAATCAGTACATAATTTTTTGAGTTCTTGTCGACATCTTCTCCCATATCCAATCAAAATTTATGAGAGATCTTCATCGAGTCAAAATAAAGCATTAATCAAATAGTATAATAATGATATAACTACTTCACTACTTTAACTTTAGAATGAACAGGATAACCTTTAGTAGGAGTCTCAAGAAAGAAACAAGATGGATTTGTATAGATAAAACTAAGGATTACATCAAGATATCGTAAATTTTTAAATTTAATATTTGATATCTTAAAGTTTAAAGTTAAATATTTGGAGGTTATCAATATGAAAAGTGTAAAAAATATGGATATTCATAATAACAACTTTATAAATAATTAAATATCAGTTAGGAAGGTGAATATTCTAAGAATTGTCCAAATTTAACTTCTAGACCCAATTACAGAAATGACTAATTGCAATACTAACTTATATATATGCTGATTTTTTTCATCGGTACCTAATTTAATGAGAAAAATATTTTTTTAATTATATTTTCATGCTTACTTATATATATATATATATATATGCACATTTTTCATCTGTGTCTAATTCAATGAAAGAGTAGAAAAGTCACCAAAGTGACTGCTAGTGTTCTCTATATTTAAATAAATAAATGCATTGAATAGAATGGGAAGAAGAAACATTTCATGAAATGCCTAATAAAGTTGATTACCATCTGAGTATTGTAATTTTCAAGATTATTATTCTTCTTATCTCAAGTAATGATGAATAAGATGTATATAATTCACAATAATTTGTAATTTGAGAAGAATATATATTGTTATCATATTTTTATTTTTCTCACAAAGTGTGTAACATATTGAAAAATATGAATCTAAATGGATAAATTAAAAGAAAAAAATATGACTATCGATGGAAATGGTTGTAGGATGAAACACGATTACAAATTTTCTTTGATCTTGATCCAAAAACATGAATTTATATATCATCACAAGAATCATCAAATATTACATATGAGTGCAAAGAATTACGCCGGAAAAAATAATTTGTGCTTAGTGTGATGGCAAGACAACTCTAAATAGCTCTGTAGAATATGTGATTTCTACAAGGAGATTACTTTCCACTTTGAGAGTTCTTTGTTCCATTTATTTCAGTTAGTAGATGCTTCATAGACAAAAGTTGTTGAGGAGTCTTTCAATTTGTATTGTTAATGTTTAAGACTTGAGTTGCCTCTTTGGCCAGTTTAATGTTTATTTCTAAATATTCTGATTTAAGTATTTGAGACATTTGAGTTAAAACTTTACTTTGGAGTTCATTTATTGATGAGTAAGTCTTCCGCTGAGAGTTGAGTCAGGCCAAGGCTTCACTTTGGGCCAGCAATGGTTCTCGAGTGCCAGTCGCATCCAGGGTGTAGGATCGGGGTGTGACAAACTTTGTATCAGAGCATAGAGTTTAAGAGTCCTAGGGTGTCTATGAAGCCGTGTTTGTAGAGTCCTAGTTATCGGTGTGAAGAGCGCCACATCTATAATTAGGAGGCTACGACAGTTAGGAACTATCTGAGTTCTTTCATACTCATTTTGCGCGATAGAGTTTAACTCTATAAAGTTTATTTCTAATTCATGCTTGCGCGTATCTTTTTAGATCATGCCTCGATGAAGTGTTGGTTGAGGTCGTCCTGCTAGGAGGAATGTTGATCCTCATGATCAAGGGGTACCCAATGCACCAGAAGTGCAACCCCAAAGAGAGGTCACAAATTCTAAGTTTCGAGATGCTATCTGGATGTTGAGTCAAGTGGTGACCCACCATGCTTGACAACCAAGAGGGAATCGACAGGATGTGGATGATACATCCAGGATCTATGATTTCTTAAGGATGAACCCTCAAGACTTCACCGGTTCAAGTGTTACTGAGGATTCGGAAAACTTTGTGGAAGAGTTACAGAAAGTATTTAAGGTGATGCATGTTGCGGATGTTGAACGTGTGGAATTAGCTACATACCAACTGAATGGTGTTGTTAAAGTCTGGTACGATCAATGAAAGAAGGGTAGAGCTGAAGGGGCACCAATTGTAAACTAGCTATGGTCGAGGAGGCCTTCTTGGGGCGTTTCTTCATAATGAACTAAGAGAGGTAAAGGTAAGGGAATTCCTCACTCTTAAACATGAATCTATAAGTATGCATGAGTACAGCTTCAAGTTCACCCAATTGTCCTGTTATGCTCTGGAAATGGTTGCTGACATGAGGAGCAGGATGAGTTTGTTTGTGTTCGGGTTGTCTCGTCTATCGAGAAAAGATGGTAAGGTTGTGATGTTGATAGGGGACATGGACATAGCAAGGCATATGATCCATGTGCAACAGGTTGAGAAAGATAAGCTGAGAGATAGAGAAGAGTTTTGAAACAAAAAATCTAAGAAAACAGGAAATGAGTCCGGACAGCAGAAGAGTAATGCAAATCGGTCATCCTTTCAACAAAAGAGAAATGGACCTGCTCCATCATCTGCTAGTGCCCCTGCACCAAGGAACATAGGTTAGTTCAAAAGCCAATATTCGCAGTACTTCAGAGCTAGACCTGCACAATATCAAGTTAGTGTGGTACAAGGATGAAATTTGACTCCTGCATGTGCTGAGTATGGTAGGAACAACCCAAGAGCGTTTCATGATGGCTCCACTGGTTGCTTCAAGTGTGGTCAAGCAGGTCATTTCATGAGAGAGTGCCCTAAGAACAACCAGGGAGGTGGTAATGGGGGTAATAGATCTCAATCTTCTTCAACGGCTCCAATAGACAGAGGTGCACCTGAGGAGCTACTTCAGGGAAAGACGGAGGGAGCAAATGATCTGGATGCTATCATCAGTCACCAAGAGTAAGAGAATTCACCATATGTTGTCACTGGTATGATAAAATTCTTTACTTTTGATGTATATGCATTCCTTGATCCAGGTGCGGGACTATCTTTTGTGACTCCATATATTGCTATGAGATTTGATACCCTTCCTGAGCGACTTCTTGAGTCCTTCAGTGTTTCCACACATTTTGCTGAGTCTATTCTAGCTGATAGTGGTTATCGTGATTGTGTCATTTTTGTCAATCACAAAGACACCATGACTAACTTAGTTGAGCTAACTATGATGGACTTTGATGTTATTCCAGGTATGTAATGGCTTCATGCTTGTTATGCCGCAGTTCATTGTAGAAATCGAGTAGTTAAGTTCCAGTTTCCTAATAATCCAGTCATAGAGTGGAGGAGTAGTTGAGCAGTGCATAAGGTTCGTTTTATTTCATACCTTAAGGAGAGAAAGTTAGTTTCCAAGGGGTCCATCTATCACTTAGTCAAAGATAATGACTCTAGTGTTGAGGCACCACCTATTCAGTCAGTTTGAATTGTGAGTGAGTTTCCAGAGGTCTTTCCAAATCATCTTCCCGAAGTCCCTCCTGAGAGAGAAATAGACTTCGGTATAGATATTCTTCCTGATACTCATCATATTTCTATTCCACCATATACAATGGTTCCAGCTGAGTTGAACGAGCTAAAAAAGAACTTGAAAGACCTTCTTGATAAAGGTTTCATTGGACCCAGTGTCTCACCTTGGGGCCCTCCGGTCTTATTTGTGAGGAAGAAAGATGGTTCACTTAGGATGTGTATTGATTACCGCTAATTGAACAAGGTTACCATAAAGAATAAGTATCCCCTTCCCAGGATTGATGATTTTTTTTTATCAACTTCAGGGTGACACTTGTTTTCTATGGTAGACCTCAGATCAGGCTATTATCAGTTGAGAGTAAGAGAAAGTTACATCCCTAAGACAGCATTCAGGACCCGTTATGGTCATTATGAGTTTCTAGTCATGTCTTTTGGTTTGACTAATGCTCCTGCAGCGTTCATAGACCTTATAAATAGAGTGTTTAAGTCTTATCTTGATATGTTTGTTATTGTATTCATTGATGAAAACCTATTTTTTTTCGAGGATTGAGGAAGATCATGCTAGACATCTCAGAGTAGTTCTCCAAACTCTCAAGGATAGAGAGTTGTATGCTAAATTTTCTAATTGTGAGTTTTGGCTTGAGTCTTTGGCATTCATAGGTCAAATAATTTCTGGTGATGGGATACGAGTTGACACTCAGAAAATAGAGGTAGTGCGGAACTGACCTAGACACACATCTCTGACTGACATTAATTTTTTTTTGGGATTGGCTGGTTATTATAGGAGGTTTGTCGAGGGATTTTCATATATTTCATCCTCGTTGACCAAGTTTACTCAGAAGACTGCAAAGTTTCAATGGTCTAAAGTTTGTAAGAAAAGCTTCCAGGAATTTAAAACTAGGTTGACTAATGCCAGTTTTGACCTTACCGGTGGGTACACAAGGCTTTGTGGTGTATTGTGATGCGTCCAGAGTTGGACTGGGTTGTGTATTGATGCAGAATGGAAAATTTATAACTTATTCCACCAGACAACTTAAGATTCACAAGAGGAATTACCCAACCCATGATCTAGAGTTGGCTGATGTAGTGTTTGCTTTAAAAATATGTTGTCACTATATTTATGGTGTTCATGTAGATGTGTTCACCGATCATAAGAGCCTTCCGTATGTATTCAGTTAGAAAGAGCTTAATCTCAGACAGAGGAGGTGTTTAGAGTTGCTCAATAATTATGACATGAGTATTTTATACCACCCATGTAAGGCTAATGTTGTTGCTGATGCCTTGAGCAAGTTATCTATGGGTAGTACAGCCCATGTTGAGAAAGAAAAGAAGGAATTATCCAAGGATGTGCACAGACTTGCACGATTGGGAGTCTATTTATTTGATTTCAATGAAGGGGGAGTAGTGGTGATGAATGGGGCTGACTCAGCATTAGTGTCCGAAGTGAAAGAGAAACAAGACCAAAACCCAATTTTGCTTGACTTGAAGGCAAATTTTCATAAGCAGAAAGTGATGGATTTTGAACAAGGGGAAGATGGTTTGTCGAGGTATCAAGGTAGGTTGTGTGTACAAAAGGTGGATGAACTCCAAGAGAGGATCATGGAAGAAGTTCATAGCTCTAGATATTCAATCCATCCTGGTTCCACAAAGCTGTATCGTGATTTGAGAGAAGTCTATTGGTGGAGTAGTATGAAGAAGTGTATTGCCGAGTTCGTTGCTATGTGCTTGAATTGTCAACAAGTTAAGGTAGAGTGCCAAAGGCTCGGTGGTATGGATCAGAATATAAATATTCTGAAATGGAAGTGGGAGATAATCAATATGGATTTCATCACTGGTTTACTGCGGTCTCGCATGCAAAATGATTCTATTTGGGTGATTGTAGATCGGATGACTAAATCAGCCCACTTTTTGCCGGTAAAGACTACCTATTCAGCAGAGGATTATGCCATGTTATATATTCAAGAGATAGTCAGACTTCATTGAGTTCCAATGTCCATCATTTCATATAGAGGTGCGCAATTCACCGCACAATTTTGGAAGTCCTTACAGAAAGGTTTGGGTTTGAAGGAAAATTTGAGTACTACTTTCCATCCTCATACTGATGGTCAAGCAGAGCGCACGATTCAGAATTTAGAGGATATGTTGAGGGCGAGTGTGATCGATTTCAAGGGTAATTAGGATGATCACTTACCTCTCATTGAGTTTGCTTACAACAACAGTTATAACTCTAGCATCCAAATGGCTCCCTATGAGGCTCTTTATGGGAGAAGATGCCGATCTCTAATTGGATGATTTTAAGTTGGTAAAGCTGGGTTGATAGGGCCAGACTTGGTTCATCAAGCTATGGATAAAGTGAAGATCATTCAAGAAAGGTTGAAAACAGCGCAGAGTCATCAGAAATCTCATACAGATGTTAAGAGAAGAGACTTAAAGTTTGTGGTGGAGGATTAGGTCCATTTGAAGATTTCACCCATGAAGGGTGTTTTGAGATTTGGTAAGAAGGGGAAACATAGTCCCTGATATTTTGGTCCTTACAGGATATCTAAGAAAATTGGCAATGTAGCTTATGAGCTGGAGCTTCCGTTAGAGTTAGTAGCAGTCCATCCGGAGTTTCACATTTCTATGATGAAGAAGTGTATGGGCAATCCTTCACTTATTATACCTACTGAAAATATTGGTATTAAGGACAACCTATCTTATGGGGAGATTCCCGTTGAGATACTTGATCATCTGTTTTGCAAGTTGAGAACCGAGGAGGTTGCGTCAGTCAAGGTATTATGGAGGAACCAGTTTGTTGAGGAGTCTACTTTGGAGGCTGAGGAGGATATGGAGAAGAGATACCCACATCTCTTCCCTTCTGGAGAAATTCCAGACCAAGGTAATGACTCTTTGTAAAACACTTTTAAATTGATATACTATGTTGTGTTGAATTGCATGTTGGGTGTTTGAGATGGGTGTTAGATGTTGCCACCCTTAGTTCTACATAGAGTCATCTAATTCGAGGATGAATGTTCCCAAGGGGAGATATTGTAACATCCTGCCTTAGAAAGAGCTAAATTTTGAAAGCGCTAAATTGGAATTAGCCAAATTTAGATTTGAACAAGTCATTCTTAAATTTTGAATTTTGGGTTAACTTTAAACGGTCATAACTTTCAGTACAAGATGAGTTAGATGGCCCATAAGATATCAAATGAAAGGTCATTGAATCCGCTTTCCAATGCCAGTGAATTTTTTAAAATTCGAATTCGAATGAGGGAGATATGCCCGTATGAGTTCAGCATGTCCAGTAAAGGAATGTTACCCAAATTAATGAGGGGTATTTTTGTCTTTTCCTTACCCTATCAGCTTTGAGTGTTTTTAGTAATATTTTAGGGGTCTAAACTGACTTGATTCAGTTTTCACAATCCTAAAATACATTTAGAGTTTTGAGAGGAGTTCGAGAGGAGAAAAGAGGGAAGGTTCAAGGCGTTCGTCAAGATTCTTGAGATATGTCGAGGAATTTCTTCGAGGTTTGATTCCTAAGAGGTATATAAGCTGTTCATAGTGATGGGTTCATTCACACTCACGCCAATCATGAGTTTCTTCAGTCAACTTCATCCATTATAATCCATGTGTGAAAATTCTTGATTAGTTCTTGATATTTGATTCGTAAATCGTGATTATTGAGGTTTTGATGAGTTCTTGAGATGAATGTTAGGAGTTTGAGGTTTTTTTATGAGTGGATTTTCATTTAGTAAGGTTGGGTATTCGAATCTAGGAGAGTTTGGAAGAAACCATTCGATTCTAGGTGAATTAGGGCAACAAATCGAAGAAAAAAATTTGTCAGAAATTCTCGCGAGGGGGCAGGCGCGCCGCGCCAGCAGTACGCCAGAAAAGAGGTTCTGTCGTTTAGGGGTTTGCGCCCTGCGCCACTCAGTGCGCCAGAGTTGCCTGCCCCGCCCCTTTTTCCGTCATTTGTCCCGTCTTAGTTCTTTTATAGTATACCTTCACTCCTTTCTGATTCTAACTACTCTAAAGTACATCTAATCATCGAGAGATCCTCCATAACATGAATCATAACCCTTGAATTCATAATTCAAATTCAAGGTAGATTTAAGAGTAAAGTTTTGAGAGCTCTTTCAAGTCATTTCTAGAAGTCCTTTACAATCTTTTAAAACATATTTTAAGACATGAGTATAAGGATGGGGAGAGTTGAGTTATATTTTTTAAAATGAATATATGGGAACTAAGTATTCCCAAGAGTAAATGTTTTTACATTTAAAATGTGGAGGAAACCTTGATTTCCAAATGAGTTCATGAGGAGATTTGAGTATAATCTCTTTTAAGAGGATCTTTTGAGTAATAATCTCAAAGTTTGAGTATGAGGAAATCTTTTAAGCATATGAGCTGAGTTATATTTTGGGAGTAGTATTGAGCACCGATATGGGGACGAGTTCAAATAACTTAAAGTCCTCATAAACTATGTAGCCAATGTGGGTAGAAAGGGTCATACTTTTTAGATTATTCCTTATTGCTTTTTAAACATAGCTTAGTGGATTCACTTAGTTGAGGATGTCATATACTCCGTAAAATAATAGGATAATTCTGGCAGCGTGGGCGAGACGTTGTATCATCAAATAGCTCATAGTGATGGTTGTCGGTTAGAGAATCTCCCAAATTGAGTTATTTTGTATCTTTACGTACAAACTGAGTTATTATTGTATTTTTAAATGTATTGAGTTGTTATGTACTATTTTTAAAAGCTTTCTTTATATTGCATCTTTATCATTGCTAATATATCGTATCGAGTTGAGGTTGAGTTAAGATGAGGTAAGTATGTTCCTTTCCTTCCAGTTCAAGCTTATATGTCTATGCTTTAGAATTCTCCTTAGATGCTCGTACATTCCATGTACTGAAGCCATTTGTCCTGCATCTTTCATGATGCTGATAAAGGTAATCAGGATCATCAACCGGCGGCTCCATTGATCCAGTCGTGTCCCAGCTAGAGTTGGTGAGCCTCCTTGATTTCCGGAGGGTTTCACATTGAGTTTACATTTCAGCTTTGTTATTAGAATGTCGTGGGTCTTATCCCGACATTCATCTCAGTTAGTAGAGGCTTCATAGACAGTAGCAGTTGAGGAGTCTTTTCATTTCTATTGTTAATGTTTAAGACTTGAGTTGCCTCTGTGGCCAGTTTAATATTTATTTCTAAATATTTTGATTTAATTATTTGATACATTTGACTTAAAACTTTACTTTGGAGTTCATTCATTGATGAGGAAGTCTTCCACTGAGAGTTGAGTCAGGCCAAGGGTTCACTTGGGGCCAGCAATTGTTCTCGAGTGCCAGTCGCATCCATGGTGTATGCTCGAGCTGAAATTAAGGAAGACATAGTCACCTTGTTGTTTTTCATGCTTTGACCAGGTTGTCTATAGGTAGTACCTCCCATGTTGAGGAAGAAAAGAAGGAATTAGCCAAGGATGTGCACAGACTTTTCCATTTAGGATTCCGCTTGTTGGATTCCGATGAAGGTGAAGTAGTGGTGATGAATGGGGCTGAATCATCATTAGTGTCAGAAGTGAAAGAGAAACAAGACCAAGCCCCTATTTTTCTTGAATTGAAGGCAAATGTTCATAAGCTAAAACTGATGGCTTTTGAACAAGGGGGAGATGGTGTGTTGAGGTATCAATGTAGGTTGTGTGTACCAAGGGTGGATGAACTCCAAGAGAGGATCATGGAGGAAGCTCATAGCTCCAGATATTCTATCCATCTGGGTGCCACAAAGATGTATCGCGACTTGAGAGAAGTCTATTGGTGGAGTAGTATGACAAAGTGTATTACTGAGTTCGTTGCTAAGTGCCTGAATTGTTAACACGTTGAGGTAGAGCACCAAAGACCCGGTGGTATGGCTCAGAATATATATTGTCCGGAATGGAAGTGGGAGATGATCAATATGGATTTCAGTACAGGTTTACCGTAGTCTCGCAGGCAACCTGATTCGATTTGGGTTATTGTAGATCGAATGACTAAATCATCCCATTTCTTACCGGTAAAGACTACTCATTCAACATAGGATTATGCCAAGTTATATCTTCAAGAGGTAGTTAGACTTCATGGAGTTTCAGTGTCGATTATTTCACAATTCACCGCACAATTCTGGAAGTCTTTCTAGAAAGGTTTTTGTTCGAAGGTGAACTTAAGTACTGCTTTTCATCCTCAAACTGATGGTAAAGCAGAGTGCACCATTCAGACATTAGAAGATATGTTGAGGTCTTGTGTGATTGATTTCAAGGGTAATTGAGATGATCACCTACCTCTCATAGAGTTTTCTTACAACAATAGTAATCACTCTAGCATCCAGATGGCTCCTTATGAAGCTCTTTATGGGAGAAGATGTAGATATCCTATTGGATGGTCTGAGGTTTATGAGGCTTGATTGATAAGACTAGACATGGTTCATCAAGCTATGGAGAAAATGAAGATTATTCAAGAGAGGTTGAAAATAACACAGAGTCGTCAGAAATCCTATACTGATGTTAGGAGAAGAGACTTAGAGTTTGAAGTAGATGATTAGGTGTACTTGAAGGTTTCACCTATGAAGGGTGTTATTATGTTTGGTAAGAAGGGGAAGCTTAGTCCCAGGTATATTGGTCCTTACAGGATATCCAAGAGGATTGGTAATGTAGCTTATGAGTTGGAGCTACCACAAGAGTTAGCAACAGTCCATTCGGTATTTTACATTTCTATGTTGAAGAAGTGTATGGGTGATACTTCTCTTATTATACCAACTGAAAATGTTGGTATTAAGGACAACCTATCTTATGAGGAGATTCATCTTCACATTTTGGATCATCAGGTTCGCAAGCTGAGAACCAATGAGGTAGCATCAGTCAAGGTCCTATGGAGGAATCAATTTGTTGAGGAAGTTACTTGGGAGGCTGAGGAGGATATGAAGAAGAGATACCCACATCTCTTTGCTCCCAGAGAAACTTCAAATCAAAGTACTAATTCTTTACTTAGTACTCATTAAGTTGATGTGTTGTGATTATATATTGCATGTTGAGTGTTTGAGTTAGGTGTAGATGTTTTCCACCCTCATTTCTATTTAGAGTAATCTCATTCGAGGATGAATATTCCTAAGGGGGAGTTATTGTAACATCCAGTGTTAGAACAAGCTAGATTTATAAAGAGCCAAAAATCTGAAATTTTGAAAGTTAAACTAAGTTATGTGTTTAGGGTCAACTTAAAACTACCATAACATTCAGTACATGATGAGTTAGGTGGCCCTTATGATATCAAATGAAAGATCTTTGAATCCTCTTTCCAACACCACCGAGTTTGCTAAATTTTGAGCTTGTATGAGGGAAATAAGCCCGTTGGAAGCCAGGCTGTCAAATTAAGGAAAGCTACCCGAATTAGTGAGGGGTATTTTGGTCTTTTCCTTACCCAATCATATTAATTCGAAATTTGTATTATTTTTGGGGTCAATTCTTATTTAGGTCAGTTTGCGTAAACCAAATTACGCTAGGGTTTTTTAGAGGAGTTCAAGAAGAGGAGAAAAAGGAGAAAAGTCAAGGCGTTCATCAAGTTTCTTGCGAATCCAAGGTTGTTTCGCCAAGGGTTTAATCCCTAAGAGGTATGTGAGTTCTCTTAGTGTTGGGTTCGTTCATCCACACACCAATCATGTTATTTTCAGTGCAATTTCGTTCTCATAAGTTGAAGGAATTGAGTACTGTTTCCTTTCTTGAATTAGGATAGGTTTGATGAGTTCTCGAGATATTCGTATCGAGTTTTAGAGTTTTTTTTATTAGATTCTTGTGTACTTGCATTAGTTTATTGAATCTAAGGAAAACTTGAGGAAATCAATCGATTAATAGTGATTTAGGATAAGAAAACGAGTAGAAAAATTTATCGGAATCGCCTGGGGATGGGCTGGGGCAGCGGGCCGAAGGGGCTGGGGCGGCGCCCCAGCAGTGCGCCAGAAAATAGTTCCAGAACTTTAGGGTCTGGTTCCCCGCGCCAGCAGTGCGCCAGGGTCGCCTGCCCCCACCCTTTTTTCCGTCGTATGCTCCGTTTAAGTTCTTCTAAAGTATACCTTTACTCTCTATTGATTCTAATCAGTCTAAACTACTCCTAAACATCTAGAATTCATTCATAACATGAATCGTAACCTTAAATTCATAATTCAAATTCAAGGTAGAGCTAAGAGTTAAGTCTTGAGAGTTCTTTTGAGTCTTTTGAGAAGTCTTTTGCAAACCTTTTAAAACTTGTTTTAATACTTGAGCATTGAGTTTGAGGAAGAGTAGGTTCATTCTCTTTAAAATTATATATGGGAACTAAGTATTCCCAAAAAAAATGGTTTTACATTGAAGAAAAGAGGAAACACCGATTTCCAAAAAGAGTTTTTGAGCAGTTTTGAGTACCATCTCTTTTAAGAGAAAGATTTTTTAGTAGTAATATCAAACCACATAAAGAGTTATGTTTTAAAACATATGAGCTAGTTATATTTTGGGAGTAGTATTGAGCACTGATATGGGGACGAGTTCAGATAACTCAAAGTCCTCATAAACCCTGTAGTCAACGTGGGTAGAAAGGGTCATACTTTTTAGATGATTCCTTATTGCTTTTAAGCATAGACTAGTGGATCCACTTAGTAGTAGGTTCTATACCCCGGCAAGGTATAGGGCAGTTGTGGGAGCGTGGGCTAGACAATGTATCATCATATAGCTCATAGTGATGGATGTTGGTTAGAGAATCTCTCACAGAGTTATTTTATATTTTATATACAAACAGAGTTTATTTTGTATTCTTGCATACAAACAGAGATATATTATATTTTTAAATACATGAAGTTGTTATCTAATGTTTTAAAAGCTTTTCTTTATAATGCATCTTTACTACTGCTTTATATTGAAATGAGTTGAGTGAGTTGAGTTGAGACGAGGTAAGTTGTTTCTTCAGTTCCAGTTGAAGCTTATGTTTCGTTTAGATTTTCCCTCAAATTCTCGTACCATGTATTGACTCCATTTGGCCTGCATCTTTTATCATGCAGATACAGATGACCAGGATCAGCATCCAGCGCTTCGTTGATCCAGTTGAGTTTCAGAGTTGTTTGGTGAGCCTCCTTGCTTCCGGAGGATCCCTTTATTATGTTTTGTCATTTCAGTTTGTTAGGATGATCGGGGGTGTTGTCCCGACATCCCTCATAGTATTAGAGGCTTCATAAATAGATAGACAGTAGTACATGAGTCTTGTTTAATTTTCTGTTGTTTTGTTCTAAGATTTGAGTTGCCTCTTTGGCCAGTTAAATTTTTCCTTTTAAAACATTCTCAGTTTATTATTTGAATATATCTTTTGAGATTATTCTATGTTAAGTAATTCTTCGGCTAGTAGTTAAGCCAAGTCAAGGGTTTGCTTGGGGCCAGCAATGGTTCTCGAGTGTCAGTCGCGTCCACGGTGTAGGCTCGGGGAGTTACAACATGCTTGGGAATACTGAGTTCCCTTATACTCATTTCGACATGTGAAACTCAACTCTCCTCATCCTCATACTCTTTTACTCAAGTCTTAAAATAATTTATAACTAATTGTAAAAGACTTCTCAAAATAGGGTTCATGTCGAATTATAGATGTGAACAACCCAATTCAAGGATCTCAATAACCGTATATAGAAATCAATACTCAGAACTTAAGAACTCAAGAACTCAAGGACTCAATGATTCTACTCATCTTAAGAATGCTCGACTCATAGGGTTCATGCAGAATTATGGCTATCAACGGCTCAACTCTAGGACCTCCATGTATAACATATAGTAATCCCATAATTAGAAATATAGTTTCACAAAGGATTAGGAACTCAATATTTAAGAATTCAAAGCTCGAATATACTACTCCGCTCAAGAACACTCAATTCGTAGAGTTTATGTGGGATTATGGACATGAACGACTCGACTCAAGGGTCTGAATGACAACATAGAACTCATGTGTACAACTCTTTTCATTCTCATACTCAAGTACTCAAGTCCTAAAAGAAGTTAGAATTAGTTGCAAAAGACTTCTCAAAATAGGGACTAAAAGGTTTTCCAAAATTTACTTTTAATCTATTATTTAATTTGAAATGAAGATTTAAGAGTTATGATTAGGATATGAATGATCTCTCAAGATTTAATGAAGCGTAGGATAGTTAATATCAATAGGGAAATAAATACAAGATTGGAAGGATAGCATACGGGACGAAAGACGGAGGGGAACGAAAAGGAAAAGTACGCCTGGCACTCGAGGCGTAGGGGTGGCGCGTCACGCCAGGCCTCTATTTACTGGGGGTCTGATTGGGAGCCCTGCTAGCACGTCGCCCCAGCCCTCCATTTAATGGGGGTCTGATTGGGCGCACAGCTTGCACGTTGCGCCAGGCGTCCATTTACTGGGGGTCTGATTGGGCACACTGCTGGCACGTCACCCCAACCCAGGAACTTTCGACAAATTTTTCTTCTCAATTTCAATCCCCAACTCATCTAGAATTGCATGATTACCTCCCAACTCATTTAGAATCATAAACCCATCACTAATCCAACAAAATCTCGCTCAAATATCATCAAGAATCACCCTCATTCGTAAAACTCTCACCTAAAAAATTCAACAAGACTTTTTTCTTTAAAGAATGAACATAACCTCAAGAACTTCTCAGGAATTCGAATCAATCAACTCCAAAAACGAAATCAAAAGATAAATTTACATGATTGGCGTGTGGGTGAATGAACCCAACACTATGAGAGCTTACATACCTCGAAGAACAATTTTTCTTGGTCAAATCTTGGGTTTCTTGAACAATTGCTTGGAACCTTGAATTTTCTTCTCTTGAACTTCTCTCTAGATATTTGAAATTGAATGAAACTGATCTTAAATCAGTTTTGACCCCTAATTGGTGAAAAAAACGTTTAGGCCTAATGGGAGTAAGGAAAAGACTAAAATACCCTTTCTTAATTCGGGTGGAAGGCTTTAACTAGAGAGACTACACTCAAACGGGCATTTCTCCCTCATTATATTAGTTTTTGAATTAACTAACATGTAAAAAAAAAAGAATTACAAGGAAAGAAGACTCAAAGATCTTCGATTTGATACCTCATAGGCCACCTAACTCCTTATGCGCTAAAAGTTATGGTTTTTTTGAAGTTGACCAAAGAATAATCTCATATAGAAATTCAATTGGAAGGAAAATTTTCAACTCTACTCTACGATATGGCATTTTAACGACCTTAACATTTAAGAAAATTATGAATCACTCGGGACAAAACTTATTCACCATAATGAATGACTCGAGTCTTAACTTCGAAATTTTCGGGATGTTAGAGTTAGCCTCACTTCTAATCATAAATGATAATATATTTTAATATTTTAATGTTGTTCTCTTTAATATTTAATTTATTCACAAAGAGTAATTCCCATGACCTACACCTCTTTTATTTTTATTTTTAGTAATATTCAAGACTCTCATAATTTTCATGTTCATAACCTCCAAACATTAATTTGTAAGTTTCTGATGTCTTATGATATTCCTATATTTTACCTATATAAACTCTTAGTTTCATGGAGATTCACATTGAAAATTATTTTTTCTCTTCTTCATCATATTGGTTTGTGAATTAACTAACATGTAACAAAAAAGAAGTACATGAATGTGAGAAATATTTCATTCCCAAGTCTTTCTTTTTATTTTCTACATTTTTCCTATATAAACTCATATTTAGTTTCGTGGAGAATAACATTCAAAATTATTTTTCCCCTTCTTCATCATATTGGTTTGTGAAATATCTAACATGTAACAAAAAAGAAGTACATGAAGGTTAGAAATATTTTATTCCCAAGTCTTTCTTTTTATTTTCTATATTTTTCCTCTATAAATTCATATTTAATTTCATGAAAATTTACATTCAAGAAAATATTTTCTTCTTCATCATATTAGTTTGTCAATTAACTAACATGTAAAGAAAAAGAAGTACATGGAAGGTAAGAAATATTTCATTCTCAAGTCTCTTTTTATTTTTATGTATTTGGACATGCTTTCTGAATATTATATTTATATATGTATTATCATTCTCCAAGCAAGTATGATAAAAAAAAACTTTGTAATAATGAACAATGTGTTGTCAGTATGTGATTGTTCTCTTTAATAGTCAGTTTGCGGAATATAATATAGTTTGGTTATAATATTTGTTAGATTTCAAGAGATGATTATTATTTATTGTTAGTACAATTGAAAAAATAATTTACAGATTTATTACATATAGTCGATTTATTTCTTTCTTTTGGTATAATCACTTTCAATTGGTATGATATTTTATTTATTCATATTTATATTTTTTTATTGAATTGGTAGTATATGATGAAGAATTTGACATATGGAGCATAGAATATGACGGGGGATCTACTTGCAAAGAAAGTTAGTAGAAAAAAAACATTTTTTGAAGCATAATTAAGGATCATTTTTGTTAGAATTTTTTTTTAATTTCCACTTGTATTTGTAAGGTAGCTACTTTTGCTAGATTTTTTTAAAATTTAGTTTGTTTAAGTAACTTAACTACATGTATTGGAAATGCTACTCATTTGGTTCTTTACTATTCTACTTTTTTTGTTAGACCCCGAGACTACACCCTGGACGTTACTGGCACTCGAGAACCATTTTTGATCCCGAAGCGAATCCTTGGCCTGACTACATGACTTCCATGACATATAACAGTATGCGGAAGCTTGAATAGGTGAGCAATTGAACATTTAAGAAAGTCTTAAAATATTATCTTTGCAAAATACTTAACATGAACCATGAGTTAAACAGAACATCCTGAGAAAACAATGGAAAACATCTACTCAATCTATCTACGAAGCCTGTAAAAATGTGAGATGGATCTCGTGAAAAGACCCACGACACCTCCTGAAGCTACTAACTAAAATGAAATGGAGTCCCCTGAAAGCAAGGAGGTCTCACCAAATGTTGTCTGTGACTGGATAATGATCTCAACGATTCACCTGTTGATGATCCTAAATACATGTATCTACATCATGAAACGATGCATGTCGAATGACGTCAGCACATTGAATGTACTAGTACGTGAAAAGGTTAGAGTTAACAATAATCTGGCTTTGAAGGACTGGAACAACATAACTGGATTAATACATGAATATGCAGTGAAAAACCATTTAAGCTTTACAATATAATATGCAATGAAACCAATATGAATATAATATACTTTACTTGTGGGGAGTTTCTATAACGTACAACCATTACCATGATCCTAGCAATGATATAATATTTTGTCTCACATTTTCAGGGCCACCCTATACTTTAACTGGGTATAGGATGATATCGTGACTATGGATCCATCTAATTGTCCTTCTCAGAGGAAGTGAGGAGTCGCATGAAGAGTCAATGCTATCCTATCCTACGATGGCTACGTAGTTCTGTGGGACTTCCGAATCATAAGAGACTCTACCCAAACTCGGTGCTTGATACTACTCCCAAAATAATCAATGATAACTTTATACTCAATTCATCCATTATAAGGAATGGACTAAGTACTTGATTGAAATACTTTTCAAAACATTGGACGTGTTTACATTCTTTAAAACATGCACTTATGAAACTATCTTTCAAGTTCAATAATTAACATAGGTACAAAGAACGTATATATATATATATAACATTTCAAACTCTTAAGTGTTTATGAAATAGAACCTTTGAACTTCCCTCTTAACTTTACTTGGATTTGAAAAAATGTTAGTTTAACAATGAGGATTAGGACATGTATAATATTTTTCAATAATTTATAGAGATTTAGATAGTTGGTAACAAGAAAAGGACGCCAACTCAGCTCAAAGGAACAAGCACGAAATGAGAATAGAGAAGGAAAGTGGCCTGACGCTCCGGGCGCTATCGTGGCGCGTCACGCGAGGCCTGCAATTATTTGGGTGTAAATGGGTGCACTTCTGACGCGTCGCGCTAGACCTCCATTTACTTGGTGTTTGATTGCGCGCACTACAGGCGCATCGCACCAGGCCTCCATTTACTGGGGTCTGATTGGGTGCACTGCTGGCGCCAGGCCTCTATTTAATGAGGTTGTGAATGGGTACACTGCTGGCACGTCACGCCTGGCCTCTATTTACTGGGAGTCTAATTGGGCGCACTGCCAGCGCCTCATGCCAGCCCTTCAGGCACGATGGGGGTGTGATTCCCTAGCCCCGACCAAGAACTTTCGACAAATTTTTCTTTTTCAATTCATGGCTTTACTCACCTAGAATCAAAAGATTCAACCTCAAACTTATTATGATTCATAAACACAATGAAAGTAATCGAATACTAAATCAATTTACACCAAGAACAACATTCAATCGTAAAACCCTCACTTTAACAATCAAACATGACTGCATTGATAAAGAATGAAGTAAAACCTTAAGAATTTCTCAAGAACTCTTACATAAAGACTTTATGGACAATTTACTGAACGAAATACATACTTGGTGTGAGGATGAATAAATCCGTCACTATGAGAAACTTCACGTACCTCGAAAGAACCATGTTCTTGGCGATTTACCCAAAACCTTGTGAATTCTTGAAATCTTTTCCTTTCTTTTCTTGAACTTTGCCCTAACTTGCTTAAACGTTTTTGAAAGAACGAAAAATGATTTCAATTAGCTTAGACCCCTATTTGGGTGAGCCAAAACGTGTGGGCTTAATGGATTAAGGAAAAGACCAAAATGCCCCTCCTAAAAATGGATGAAAAAGCTATAGCTAGAGAGGGTGCACTCATATGGGCATAACTCCTTCATCTGAACTCAGATTTTAGTAAACTTGGTGGGGTTGGAAAGAGGACTCGAAGACCTTCCATTTGATACCTCATGGGCCACCTAACTCTATTATGTGCTAAAAGTTATGGTTGTTTGAAGTTGGCACAAAAATTAGAATTTGAAGGGAAATTTGTACGACTCTAATTCTAGTTCTTTCTAATTTAGCTCTTTCTAAGACCATGGTGTTACAATATCTCCCCCTTGGGAACATTCGTCCTCGAATGAGATCATTCTAAGTAGAACTGGAGGTGGAAAACATCTAACATTCAACTTAAACACCCAACATACAATTCACATATACTCAATGTACTCACTTAAAGAGTACCAAGAAAAGAGTTAGTACCTTGGTTTGGAATTTCTCCGGGAGCAAAGAGATGTGGTTATTTCTTCTTTATATCCTCCTCAACCCCCTAAGTAGCTTCCTCAAAAAATTGGTTCCTCCATAATACCTTGGCCGATGCCACCTCCTTGTTTCTCAACTTGCGAACCTGACGATCAAGAATCTGAACGGGCATCTCTTTATAAGATAAGTTGTCCATAATACCAATATTCTCAGTAGGTATAATAATTAAAGGATCTCCCATACATTTCTTCAACATAGAAATGTGGAATACCGGATGGACTGCTACTAACTTTGACGGTAGCTCCAACTCATAAGCTACATTGCCAATTCTCTTAGATATCCTGTAAGGACAAATATACCGGGGACTGAGTTTCCCCTTCTTGCCAAACCTCATAACACCCTTCAGGGGTGAAACCCACAAGTAAACCCAGTCATCCACCTCAAACTCCAAGTCTTTTCTCCTAACATCTTTATATGATCTCTAATGACATTGCACTATTTTCAACCTTTCTTGAATGATTTACTTTTTCCATAGCTTGATGAACCAAGTCTTTTCCTATCAACCTAGCTTCACTAACCTCAAACCATCCAATAAGAGATCTACATCTTCTCCCATAAATAGCCTCATAGGGAGCCATCTAGATGCTAGCGTGATAGCTATTATTGTAAGCAAACTCTATGAAAGGTAAGTGTTCATCCCAATCACCCTTCAAATCGATTACACAAGTCCTCGACATATCCTCTAAAGTTTGAATCATTCGCTCTGCTAGGTCATCAGTCTGAGGATAGAAAGCAATACTTATGTTTACCTTCAAACCCAAACCCTTCTATAAAGACTTCCTAAATTGTGCGGTGAATTGTGTACCTCTATCTGAAACGATTGACACAAGAACCCTATGAAGTCTGATGATCTCTAGAATATATAATCTGACATATCTTCTATTGAATAGGTAGTCTTTACTAACAAGAAATGGACTGATTTAGTCATCCAATCTACAATCACCCATATCAAACCATGTTGCCTATGAGACCGCGACAAACCAGTAATGAAATCCATACTGCTCATCTCCCACTTCCATTTTAGGATATCTATGTTCTAAGCCATACCACCGGGTCTTTCGTGCTCTACCTTGACTTGTTGACAATTCGAGCACTTAGCAACGAACTCTGCAATACACCTCTTCATACTACTCCACCAATAGACTTCCCTCAAGTCACGGTTCATCTTTGTGGAACCAGAATGGATTGCATATCTGGGGCTATGAGCTTCTTTCATGATCCTCCCTTGGAGTTCATCCACCCGAGGTACACACAATCTACCTTGATATATCAATACATCATCTCCCCCTTGTTCCAAAGCCATCACCTTTTGCTTATGAAATGCCTTTAATTCAAGAAAACCAGGGTCCTTTTCTTATTTCTCCTTCACTTTAGTCACTAGTGATGATTCAGCCCCTTCATCACCACCACTCCACCTTTATAGGAATTCAACAACCGGACTCCAAATCGTGCAAGTCTATGCAAGTCTTTGGCCAATTCTTTCTTTCCATCCTCAACATGGGCATTACTACCCATTCACAACCTGCTCAAAGCATCATCAACAACATTAGCCTTACCTAGGTGATAGAGAATACTCATTTCATAATCCTTGAGTAACTCCAACCACCTCCTCTGTGTGAGATTAAGCTCTTTCTGACTGAAAACATATTGAAGAGTCTTGAGTTCGGTGAACACATCTACATGAACACCATAGAGATAGTGATGCCATATTTTCAAAGCAAATACTACTGCATCCAACTCGAGATCATGAGTTGGGTAATTCTTCTTGAGAATCTTAAGATGTCTGGAGGCATAAGTTATAACTTTACCATTCTGCATTAATACACAACCAAGTCCAACTCTGGACGCATCACAGTAAACAACAAACCCTTGTGTCCCTTCTAGTAGGTTGAACACTGGGAAGTAGTTAACCCAGTTTTCAATTCCTGAAAGCTTTTCTCACAAGTTTCAAACCATTGAAACTTAGTCGTCTTCTGAGTCAACTTAGTCAATGGGGACAAAATAGACAAAAAGCCCTCGACAAAGCTTCTATAATAACTAGCCAATCCCAAGAAACTCTTTATATCAGTGAGAGATTTGGGTCTGGGATAGTTCTACACAACTTCAATCTTTTGAATGTCAACTCGGATTCCTCCACCAGAAACAATGTGGCCTAAGAACGCAACAAACTCAAGCCAAAACTCACACTTGGAAAATTTAGCATATAACTCTCTATCTTTGAGAGTTTGGAGAACTATTCTGAGATGACTAGCATGATCCTCTGTTCATAAGATCCATGAACGCTGCAGGAGCATTAGTCAAGCAAAAAGACATAACAAGAAATTTATAATGACCATAACGGGTCCTGCATGCTGTCTTCGGGATGTCACTTTCCCTTACTCTCAACTGATGATAGCCTGATCTAAGGTCTATCTTATAAAAACAAGGGGCATCATGAAGTAAGTCAAATAGATCATCAATTCTTAGAAGGGGATACTTATTCTTTATGGTGACTTTGCTCAACTGGTGGTAATCAATACACATCCTAAGAGAACCATCTTTCTTCCTCACAAATAAGATCAGAGCACCCACAAGTGACACACTGGGTCGAATAAAACCTTATCAACAAGATCATTCAACTTCTTTTTTAAATCTTTCAACTCATCTGGAGCAATTCAAGACGGCGGAATAGAGATAGGTCGAGTATCAGGAAAAATGTTTATGCCGAAGTCGATTTCTCTCTTAGGAGGGACTCCGGAAAGATCATCTAGAAAGATCTATGGAAATTTATTCACAACTAGAACTAACTGAATAGGTGGTGTCTCAACACTAGAGTCATTAACTTGTACTAAGTGATAGATGCACCCCTTAGAGACTAACTTTCTAGCTTTAAGGTATGAAGTGAAATGACCCTTAGGAACTACTTAACTACTCCTCCACTCTAAAAGAAGCTCATTACGAAACTGGAACTTTACTACTCGAGTTCTACAATCAACTGAGGCATAACAAGCATTAAGTCAGTCCATACCTAGAATTACATCAAAGTCCACCATGTCTAGCTCAACTGATTCAGCCATGGTGTCCTTGTGATTGAATGAGATGTCACATCACGATTAACTCTCTCGGCTAGAATAGACTCACCAACAGGTGTGGAAACACTGAAGGGCTCAAGATGTTGCTCGGGAAGAATATTGAACCTCATAGCTATATACTAAGTCACAAAAGCAAGACTCGCACCTGAATCAAGTAATGTATATACATCAAAAGTTTTGATTATACCAGTGAAAACATCTAGTGAATTCTCCTACTCTTGATGATTGGTGATAACATACAGACGGTTTGCTCCTCTGCCTATCCCTAATGTAGCTCCTGTAGGTATAGCTCTGTCTACTGAAGTCGCTGAAGAAGATTGGGTCATATTGCCCCAATTACCATTACCTTACCTGTTAATAGGGCACTGTCTCATAAAGTGACTTGTCTGACCACACTTGAAATAGTCAGTGGAGCCATCACGACACACTCTTGGGTGGTTTCTACAACACTTAGCACATGTAGGAGTCTAATTGTCCCCTTGTGCCACACTATCCTGAGATTGAGTAGGTCGAGATCTGAAGTTCTACGAATTTCAATTCCTGAACTCACCTCTGTTCTTTGGCGCAAGTGCACTAGCTGATGATGGTGCAGGCCCAGTTTGCCTTTGTTGAAAAGATGACGGATTTGTATTACCGACCTTCTACTATCGGGACTCATTACCTGTTGTCTTAGCCTTCTTGCTGCTGAACTCTTCCCTATCTCTCAACTTGTCTTCCTCAACCTGATGCACATGGATCATAAGCCTTGATATGTCCATGTCCCCTAGCAACATAGTAGCCTTACCCTCCTTCCTTGACAAGCGGGACAATCCAGATACAAATAAACTCATCTTGCTCCTTATATAAGCAACCATCTCCGGAGCATAATTGGACAGTTAAGTGAACTTAAGGTTGTACTCATGCACAGTCCCGGAATCCTATTTAAGAGTGAGAAAATCTCTTACCTTTGCCCCCTCTCAACTCACGGGGAAAGAAACGCCCTATGAAGTCACTTTCAAACACACTCAGCTCATGATTGGTGCCCCTTAAGCCCTGCTCTTCTTCCATTGGTCGTACCAAATTCAACCAACACCCTTTAGTTGGTATGCAGCTAAATCTACACGCTCAGCATCAACAACATGGATAACCTCAAACACCTTCTGCAGCACCTCCATAAAGTTCTCGGGATCCTCTGTGACAATTGACCATGTGAATTCTGGAGGATTCATTCTCAAGAACTCACGGATGCTGGATGTATAAGCCACATCATGTCATACAACTCTTTGTTTAGTAGCTAGATTGGCCACAACTTGACTCAACATCTGGATAGCATCCTGGAACTCAACATTGGTCACACTTCTGGTGCATTGGGATCCCCTTGATCCTGAGAGTCAACATTTTTCCTAGCAGGACATTCTCGAACATATCTTAGTGGAGGCAAAATATGTGTGCGAGTGATAAGTCTGAGATATCGACTCATTTAGGGCTTTATTTTCATAGTTTTATTGTCTGCATATCCTAATTTATGCTCAAAACTGATGATAAAGTGTTGATTTGCACTAATGAAGGAAAAGGAGAAAAACAAGGACATTACTGGGCAAAAAGGAGCAAAAAAGCTGAAGAACTTGAAGAAAGGCAGTCCTGGTGATCGCCAAGACCACTCGATGGACTACCGAATGGCTCTTCAATTAGCCAAAAGTTCCAGTGTGCCATCCCTAGGGAACAAGCCAACTTGGCGATGGAAATGGACAGTCGGCAAACCACCGAATGGATCGGCGACTCAGCTCCTGATCGCCCAAAGTTACATAAGCCTGAGGTTGAAGAGAAAAGGAAAGACGGCGATGGAGAGTGACACTTGGCGCATCGCCGACCTGGTCGGCAACACTCGACTTATTTTGCCGATTGATCCTGAAGGCAAAAATCTAGGAGCGTATAAATTTAATTTGAAAAGAAAAAGAGTAGTTCCTACAGATCCTAAGGCTGGGTTTTTCGAACTAAGGAGAAAGAAACATTGTTCTTACTAGTTTTAGAGTTTTTGAGTAGAGTTTTCAAGTGGGTTTTGAGTTTTAGTTGATATGAACCATTGTAAAGGCATGGAAATCATTAACCAGTTCATGGATAACATATTTGGTAATCTTTTCTCAATTTTATAATGGGTGGCTAAAACCCCCATTCTTGGGGGTGTGACATGTGATTATTTGTTCTAATTAGCATATGGGTATTGTTGGTTACTGATTTAGATGTTGTTTTGATGTGGGTTTGATGGATATATGTGTATTAACCCATGAATTGTAGTTGCAAATGCAGTTCTAACTTAGTGTTCTAGGCATGCTTGTGAAAGAGGTCCTAGAATTAAGGCTATCGATTGATGATTGTAGTGATTGGTTTATCGTTGATTCAACTCGAGAGAGTGAATCTAAACTCGACCCTACCAATCTAGCTCGAGAGAGTAGATTAATTGAGGTATTGGGCTGTTTATATTGGTATGCTTGCCGAGGTTGGAGAGAACTCGCTTGAATCATAATAGTTGTTTGAGAGAAAGCTATTGCATCTATAGTCTAGCCTACCCACTCAGATTCAGCAATTGTTAGTAAATTACAATTACCCATATAGCGAAATTAGCCTTTAATCGATCACATCCCTAAGAATTTATCTCTACTTATCTACTCCATTATTTTCCTAGTTGTTGTAATTATTACTTGACAAACCTAATCCCCCCATCTGACATTTGTTGTCAACCCCTTTTACTTACGTCACTTTAATTCGATAATGTTTACTTCTACAAACGACTAGAGCACAACCTTCAATTCTTAATTATATTCCATACCTATCACTCCATGTGGGTTCGATCCCAACTCTTTGTTGGGTTTCTACTAGATTGCGATCTCCTACACAAAGAATTCGATGAGGTTCAGATGAGCGTTATCAAAAATGGCGCCGCTGCCGGGGAGTGGTGTTTTAGAATTCTCTTATTGAAGTTTGTTTGTGATCTTATTGTGTTGTAGCTGAACCTATTTACCTTTTGTTTGTTGTTTGTTGCCTTTGAGCAGGTGACGAAATGAGTGTCAATGGAAGCAACGCCAGCCAGCTTGGCTAAAATGACGACATCAGCAACTTGAAAGATGTGAATGAGGTACATTTGGGTGGTGTAGGTGCTATCCGGTTGCCTCCGGTTGTGGGAAATGCAGTGTTCCACGTGACAAGCATGATGTTGCAACTATTGCAAATGAAAGTGTTGTTTGGAGGCTTGGCTCATGAGGATCCCCATTACCATATTCAGAATTTCGTGGACGTTTGTTGACCCTACTCTTCCAAGAACATCTCCCAAGAGTCAGTTCGACTCTGATTGTTCCTTTTTTCTCTGATGGGAGAGGCTACAAAGTGGTTAGCCAACCTATCTAAAGACTCAATTACCACTTGGGATGAACTTACTGAGGTGTTCTACGTTAGATTCTTTCCTCCTTCAAGGATGATGTCATTGAGGGATAATATCTAAGGCTTCAAACGCTTGGATGGTGAGCCAATTCATGAGACGTGGCTACGTTTCCAGAAGTTTTTTCTCCAATGTCTGATTCATGGACTCCTGAAGAACGTCTTGCTACAACATTTCTACCGGAGTCTAGATTCGGTTAACAAAGATGTGGCTGACCAACTTTTCCGAGGAGGTATCATGCAACATCCATTTGAAATTGCATCTACCTTGCTTGATGGCATGACCAAAATCAATCAGGCTTGGTACACGGGAGAGGATCAAGTTTCTCCTTTGACATTTAGGATGACGAAGGAACAAATTGAAAAAGACCAAGAACGAGATCTAAACATGGCCAAGATGATGACCCAAATGGATTTGTTGTCAAAACATGTCATGGGCAGTGGTTCTAAGGCTGTGAATGTTGTTGGTGTTAGTGGGGTGAACCCCGATGATGCACATTTTGAGGCTCTATATAATGAGAAAGTGAGTGTCCTTGCAAATCAAGGTGGAGGTTTACGTCTGAACTATCCAAGGCCGAGTGGGAATCAAGATTGGAATAGAGAGTGTGATGATTGTTGGAGATACCATGATAGGGAATGGCGTGATCATAGAACTAATTGGAAGGAGAGAGATGGGGACAAAGAGAGATATGTGCCTCCCCATGAGCGTCAAGAGCCAAAAGAGCAAAGGGTTGACCCCGAAAGTTTCCTCACTGAAGATATGCTTTCACGCATTCTCAATAAAGTGGAAGGGTCAGACAAAGTTTTATAAGAAAAGAAAGATGACGTCTCAACTCTCAATCAACGGTTACTTCTCACTCGGTGTCCATTAAACACCAGGAGACAAAAACGGCTCCAATCTCGATTCATTTGTATCCAAGGTCAAAAAGAGGATTACCGAGTGACACCATGGCCAATCTCAAGAATGAGCCTTGAAAAGGTATCTTCGTCATGCCACAATGTTAAATAAGGCGCTTCTTGGGAGGCAACTGAAGTTTTTGATGTTTTTAATAATGTGTTTGAAATATGAACTCAACTCTCCTCATTCTGATACTCATTTACTCAGGTCTTAAAACAAGTTATAAATAAATGTAGAAGACTTCTCAAAATGACTCAAAAGGTCTTCCTCAAACTTTACTGTCAACTCTACCTTGAATTTGAAATGTTAATTTAAGAGATATGATAAGGATATATAAGATATCTCAATGAGTAATGAAGACTTAGATGGGTGGTAATAAGAAGAAAGTGAAGACATGATTCAAAGGAACGCATGCGAGATAAAGAACGGAGGCGAAAGGGGCCTGACGCCCCTAGAGCAACAGTGGCGCGCCGCGCCAGCCCTCTATTTACTGGGGTTGGTTTGTGGCGCACTGCAGGCGTACTGAAGGCGCAGGGCGCTAGCCTCCTTGGCACTACGGGGGCGCGCCGCCCTAGCCCAAACCCATAATATTTTGACAAATTCTTCTTCTCGATTTTTGATCCTAATTCACCTAGAATCATTTGATTTCTTCCAAACTCCCTTAGATTCATAGACTTGACACAATTAATCAAAAATCTACTCAAAATCTCTCAAGAACAATACTCATTCGCAAGACTCTCATCTCAAGAACTCAACAAAACTCCATTTTTAAAGACTGAAGCACAAAACCTCAAGAACCTTATCAAAAATCTCAATATACTCAATCTCATGAACGAATTGATAAAGAAAACTCATGATTGGCGTGAGGGTGAAGAAACCCATCACTATGAAAACTTACATACCTCAAAAGAACTAAGTTCTTGGCCAAAATCCTCAAAGTTTGCAAGAATCTTGAACATTCTTCTTTTTTTCCTCTTGAACTTCTCTCTAAGAAAAACCTAAGCTCTTTTGGATTGACTAAAACTAATTCAAATCAGTTTAGACCCCTAAAAGTGCGAAAAAATGAGCTAGGCTAGTGGGGTAAGGAAAATACCCAAATACCGCTCCTTAAAATGGTTGAATTGCCTTAACTAGACAGGTTGCACTCAAACGGGCATATCTCCTTCATCCGAACTTATAATTTAGAAAACTCAGCGACGTTGGAAAGAGGACTCAACGACCTTCGATTTGATATCTCATGGACCACCTAGCTCATCTTGTGCTGAAAGTTATGGTCATTTGAAGTTGACCGAAAACTCATAATTGAAGAGTAACTTGTACCCATATCAATTTAGCTCTTTCTAATTTAGATCTTTCTAAATTTAGCTATTTCTAAGACCGAGGTGTTACAAGATTACTTTCCAGTTTGAGAGTTCTTTGTTCCGTTTATCAAAAGTTTGTGTCTTCCACGCAAAATGGCAATATTCGAGCAAATATATTTTTGTCTAGTGATCACTTTGTAACCGTGATAAATTTCCTGTGCATCTAAAAATTACATAAAAATAAAGAACACAACATTATTATTTTCAATATATCTTGTCATGACCATTTCAAAAAATGAAGCCGGAGGCTATAACAAATGGAATAAAGAACAATATCGTAAAATTTCTTTGGAATATTTACTGTGGTGAAAGGTAAATATCAATAAATTATATAAATTATTAAAAAGACGATGAAATAAAAAAATATGATAATATGTACAGAAGAA
Source organism: Solanum etuberosum (assembly GCA_029582245.1). NCBI lineage: Eukaryota > Viridiplantae > Streptophyta > Magnoliopsida > Solanales > Solanaceae > Solanum > Solanum etuberosum. Next base: position 125,415 of record JAJONR010000760.1, read on the forward strand.
AAGTGATTCCTCTTTCCTTCGTAACTCCTTATATAGTAGTCAAATTCGATATTAGTCCAGAAACTCTCTCAGAACCCTTATTAGTCTCTACCGCAGTTGCTAACCCAGTTATAGCTAGACGGGTATATAGAAATTGCCCTGTTACAGTCTCTCAGAAATTCACCTCAGCAGATCTTGCAGAGTGAGAAATGGTAGACTTCAATATCATTTTAGGCATGGATTGGTTACATTCCTGTTATGCCTCAGTCGATTGTAGAACTAGGATCGTTCGTTTTCATTTTCCACACGAACTAATCTTAGAATGGAAGGGTAGTAGCTTAGCGCCTATGGAAAGATTCATTTCTTACCTTAAGGCGAGAAAGGTGATCTCTAAGGGTTATGACGCTCCGAAACCCCAATTCGTGAGTCAGTTCCAGTAGTTAATGAGTTCCGAGAAGTGTTTCTATAAGATCTTCTCGAAGTTCCTCCTGAAAGGGAAATCGACTTCAGAATTGATCTCCTTCCAGATACCCAGCCTATTTCTATTCCTCCTTACAGAATGGCTCCAGCTGAGCTTAAGGAATTGAAAGAGCAGTTGAAAGACCTTCTAGATAAGGGCTTCATCAGACCTAGTATTTCTCTATGGGGTGCCCTAATGTTATTCGTGAAAAAGAAAGATGGTTCTCTCAGAATGTGCATTGACTATCAACAGTTGAACAAAGTCACAATCAAGAATAAGTACCCTATCCCCAGGATGGATGACTTGTTCGACCAACTTCAGGGTGTTAGTCATTTTTTCGAAGATAGACCTCGTATTCGGATATCATCAACTTAGGGTCAGAGACACTGACATTTCGAAAACAGCCTTCAGAACTCGATATGGCCATTATGAATTCGTAGTTATGTCATTTGGACTAACCAATTCTCCTGCAACTTTCATGGATTTGATGAACAAAGTGTTCAATAAGTATTTGGACTTGTTCGTTATCGTCTTTATTGATGATATCCTCATTTACTCTAGGAATGACGAAGAAAATGCGACTCATTTGAGGGTTGTTCTGCAAATTCTTAAAGATCACGAGTTGTTTGCTAAATTTAGAAAATTTGAGTTTTGGTTACAATTAGTTGCTTTCCTCGGGCTTATAGTATCTAGCAAAGGGATCCCAGTGGATTCTCAGAAAATAGAAGTGGTGAAACAATGGCCCAGACCTACCTCTCCTACAGATATCAGAAGTTTCTTGGGTCTAGCAGGTTATTACAGAAGGTTCGTAGAAGGATTTTCATCCATAGCTTCTCCATTGACAAAGTTGACTCAGAAAAAGGTTAAGTTTCAGCGGTCAGATGATTGTCAGAAAAGCTTCGCACAACTGAAAACTAGGTTGACTACAACTCCTGTTTTGACTCTACTAGAGGGTTCAAACGGTTATGTTATCTATTGTGATGCGTACATAGTCGGCCTAGGTAGTGTGTTGATGCAGTGAGATAAGGTTATAGCATATGCTTCTAGACAACTTAAAGTGCATGAAAAGAACTATCCGACTCATGACCTCGAGCTTGCAGCAGTTGTGTTTGCCCTAAAGATTTGGAGACACTACTTGTATGGTGTTCATGTAGATGTGTTCACAGACCATAAAAGCCTTCAATATGTGTTCACCCAGAAAGAGTTGAATCTTCCCCAGAGGAGATGGCTTGAGTTCCTCAAGGATTATGACATGAATATGCTTTACCATCCTCGTAAGGCAATTGTAGTAGCAGATGCCCTTAGCAGACTATCTATGGATAGTGTAGCACATGCAGAGGAAGAAAGAAAAGAACTAGCAAAGGATGTTCACAGGCTTGCTCGCTTGGGAGTTCGCCTTATGAGCATATCTGATTATGGTGTAACAGGTCAGAATGGGTCAGAATCTTCATTGGTAGCAGAGGTTAAGGAAAAGCAAGACAGTGATCTGATATTGTTTCAACTAAAGGGTGCAGTTCATCAGCAAAGAGTGGAGGTTTTCTCCCAAGGGGGATATGGTGTGCTTCGCAATCAGGGTCGATCATGTGTTCTTAAGGTGGGTGAGTTGAGAAAGCAGATTCTTGCAAAACCCCATAAATCCAGGTATTCTATTCATCTAGGTGCCACTAAGATGTACTGTGATCTGCGGGAAGTCTTTTGGTGGAATGGCATGAAGAGAGATATAGCAGATTTTGTGGCTAAGTGCCCCAATTGTCAGCAAGTGAAGGTAGAACATCAGAAACTGGGGGGTATGATTCAAGAGATCAACATTCCTACTTGGAAGTAGGAAGTGATCAATATGGACTTCATTACAGGTTTACCTCGTACTCGCAGACAGCATGACTCCATTTGAGTGATAGTTGATAGAGTCACTAAGTCTGCGTGCTTTTTTGCTGTTAAGAGTACACATTCGGCAGAGGACTATGCCAATCTTTACATTAATGAGATAGTCAAATTGCATGGGGTTCCTTTGTCTATCATATCAGATAGAGGTCCTCAGTTTACCTCTCATTTTTGGAAATCATTTCAGAAAGGTCTTGGTACCCAGGTTAATCTTAGCACATCGTTTCATCCACAGACGGATGGTCATGCAGAGTCTACTTTTCATACCTTTGAGGACATGTTGAGATCTTGTGTGATCGACTTCAAGGGTAGTTGGGATGATCACCTTCCTCTTATAGAGTTCGCCTACAATAATAACTACCATTCCAGCATTCAGATGGCCCCTTATGTAGATCTCCAGTTGGTTGGTTTGAAGTAGGTGAAACAACCTTGATAGGGCCAGATTCGGTTCATGATGCTATGGAAAAAGTGCAGCTCATAAGAGATAGACTTAAGACTGCTCAGAGGCGCCAAAATTCCTATGCAGATGTAAGGAGAAGGGACTTGGAGTTCCAAATTGATGATTGGGTCTTCTTGAAAGTGTCACCTATGAAGGGGGTGATGAGATTTTGCAAGAAAGGGAAGCTCAGTCCTAGATATGTAGCCCCTTACAAGATCTTGAAAAGAGTTGGTAAAGTGGCTTATGAGTTAGAGTTTCCAACAGAACTAGCAGCAGTGCATCCGGTTTTTCACATTTCGTTGCTGAAGAAGTGTGTGGGTGATCCAGCATCTATTGTGCCTTTAGAAAGTGTGGCTGTGAAGGATAGTCTCACTTATGAAGAGGTACCAGTTGAAATCCTTGATCGTCAGGTTAGAAGGTTGAGAAACAAAGAAGTCGCTTCAGTTAAGGTTTTATGGAGGAGTCAGTTCGTAGAGGGAGCTACTTGGGAAGCAGAAGTAGCCTTGAAGGCCAAGTATCGTCATCTCTTTCCTTCCGATTCCATTCCAGCTTGAGGTAATAGTTCCTCTTCATTTTTTTAGTCATTCATGCGTAGATTCAGTCTTAGTATCATGTTCCTTCAGTTTATACTTGCATTTTCAGCGTATTTGCATGTTCTTGGAACATAGTTCAGTCAGAAATCAGTTTTCAGTGTTTAGTGGTACAGTTTGCAGCTCTTTCCCTCCACCTCTAGCTAGTTTAGTCTTCATTCGAGGATGAATGTTCCCAATAGGGAGATAATGAAACACCCCGTATTCGAAAAACCGACCGAACCAGCATATTTCCAGAAGTTGCATATGCAACCCACAGTTGCCACCCACGGACCGTAGGGTGACCCACGGTCCGTGCTGGTGGTCCGTGGATGGCGACCTGCAGCCCTCCCTAGGATCAGCCAAGAAATTTTTGTAAGGCATGACCCATGGCCGGACCCACGGACCGTAAGTCAGGCCACGGACCATGGTCCTGGTCCATGGATCGAGGCCCCAAATTTCAGCCCTAGACGTCGAACGACGGCTGACCAGCACGGACCGTCGGTCCATCCATAGTCCATCGGTTGGCCCGACAACTTTTAAGTCAGGGGTCGTTTGGTATTTTCCCTATGCGTTGGACCGCTAAACTAAGTCATTTAACCCTTAAACTACGTAGTTTTGATTAGTTTTAGACTAGTAACTTAATTAGACTTTACCAAAGTCAATTCATTCTCCTAAAATTCATCAAGTTGAACAAGAAGAAGGAGAAGGAGTCGACCAAGCCCTAGTTCAAAAACGCAATGAGTTTTCATCAGTTCCAGCCGCGATATCGAAAGATTTCTTCATAGAATTTTTCACCAGGTATGTGGGATTTCACTAGTGGGTTCCTTTCACCCATTAGGTCCATAGAATTCAGTCAGATTCTTGATTCCCTTCATATTATCTAGACCTAGGGTTTCTAGAATTTTAGCAGATCATTATGATTTAGTTACTTTAATGTTCCTAATCAGATTATCATGATTTTAAAATTGTTTTGCGTAGATTCTTTCATCAACTCAGAACCCTAGCTATGTAGTTCTTTTAGTTTATGAATTACACATGCTAGGTCAGTTATTACAGATATACATGCCTCAGATTCGAATGTTTCATTATCAGTACATTAATGTTGCATTTTCAGTTACCATGTTAGTACTTTGAGCTATCCAGTATTAAAGAAATTCAGGCATAATGTGTTATTTACATAATCAGTTGGGAGTAGACTTAATACTGAGTTGGACTAGGTTCAGTCACCCTCATAGTCCCAGAACTACCTGCCCCCTTAGGTTGTAAGTCCCCTTTGTGGGCATCATTTTAGTGATCACGCCAGTCATGCCTCTATACCTCTGGAAGGGTATATTGGGTCCTCTCGATGGGGCGTATACATCAGACTCCACATTTAGCTCATGTGGTTTTATGTCAGTTATTAGTAGCTCCCACAGTCAGATTCTAGTGTAGTTACCAGGTTATCAGATACAGTTCAGTATTCAGTTTCAGCCTGTTATAAAGTTGGTCATTGCGTTAAGTTAGTTCATGTTCAATATTTCCAGTATAGTATCATGCTTATCTTACATCATTGTTCAGTTATATGCTTTGTTCAGTTATGTATATTGTTCAGCTTTATCCTATCCCGCATGCTCAGTACCTTTCAAGTACTGACACATACTCTGCGCTACATCTTCTCTTGATGTAGGTTCAGGTCCTCAGCATTCAGATCGGGCATAGATCGGTTCCCGATATCCAGTTCAACAACATCAATGGTGAGTCCTCATTCTTCGAGGACGATTGACATGATTATCCTTGTAGTTTCAGTCTTTAGTTTAAGTTTTTTCTAGATATAGCTGGGGCATGTCCTAGCATTTCTATTCAGTTAGAGGCTTTATTTCAGACATAGTTAGATTTTGTTTTAGCTTGGAGTTTGATATTTCATTTGTCGTTAAACTCTAAGATTATATATTCAGACTTAGAATGGGTATCCCCCATCACTTTCAATTTATCTCATGTTTAAGATTATATATTCAGACTTAGAATGGGTATCCCCCATCACTTTCAGTTTATCTCATGTTTAAGCTTCCGCACAAAATGATCTCATTTCAGTTATCATAGTATGCTTATGTTATGCCAGCAGGGTTAGCTTGGGGTCACTCGTGATCCTAGGTCATGTGTCCACGTCCTAGGGGTAGCTCGGGGCGTGACAAACTTAGTATTAGAGCATTAAGTTTAAGTGTCTTAGAATGTCTGAAAAGCCACACTAAGTAGAATCCTTTTCATGGGTGTGAAGTGCACCACATCTAATGAGGGGGAAGCTACGAAGTGTTTAAGAAAGCCTCACTTTCTTGATATTTTTATCGTTCGTTGCTATGATCTCTCTCTAACTCATCGTTATGTGTTTCAGATTATGCCTCCTCGTAGAGCTAACGCAAGGAATGCTAACGTAGCTCCTCCAGTCCCTGATTAGGAAGTTTCGAATGCAGAGTTTCGGAATGCTATCCAACTTTTGGCTCAGAGTGTGACTAACAGAAACAACTAACAGGTTCCAGCTCCTACAAATACTAATGTTGGGGCAGCAGCAGCTAGAGTTCGTGATTTTTTTAGGATGAATCCGCCTAAGTTCTTAGGATCGTAGATTGGTGAGGATCCCAAAACTTCATAGATGAGGTCAAGAAAATCTTTGGAGTGGTGCAAGTGACAGGTAATGATAGGGTAGAGTTGGCATCCTATCAGCTTAAGGATGTAGGTCATATCTGGTATACTCAATGGACAGAAAATATGTTTACAGATGCAACTCCTATCACTTGGGAATGCTTTAGTGAGACTTTTTTGGATAGGTTTTTCCCAAGAGAGTTGTGGAAGGCAAAAGCTCAGGAGTTCATGAATTTGAGGCAAGGTAACATGACAGTCCAAGAGTATGGACTCAAGTTCACCGAACTCTCCAGGTATGCTCCTCACATGGTTGCCAATTCCAGGGCTCAAATGAACAAGTTTTTCTATATGGGGTATCTGACTTGGTGAAAACAGAGTGTAGAAATGCTATGTTGCTGGAAAATATGAACATCTCTAGGCTCATGACTCATGCTTAGCAAGTTGAGGGAGATAAGCTTAGGGAACATGCTAAGGAGAACAAAAAGTCTAGGACAAGCAGCTATGAGTATTCTCAACAGAAATCGGGTGGTGGAAATCGCTCGCAAGTTCAGCAAAAGCCTTCAGCCCCAGCACCTTCATCAGATAGTGCTCCATCCTACAGGTTCCGATAGGATCAGAAAGGTAGGGCAACAGGCTTTAAGTCTTAGGGGAGTGTTTCAGGTACCAGAACCTACCCAACTTGTCCTAACTGTGGTAAGAACCATCCGGGCGAGTGTCTTGCAGAAAAGGAAGGATGTTTTGGGTATGGTCAGACTGGTAACATGTTGAGAGATTAGCCTTCTTCTAAGCATGGTCAAGAAGGTAATAATGGTAGAGCTCACTCCACAACTTGAGCAGCACCAGTAGGTCACCTAACTCAGCAGGGTAACTCATCTGGTATAGGTGGCGGTCAGCGCCAAAACAGGTTGTATGCTCTTCAGGCTCGCCAGGATTTGGAAGATTCTCCTGATGTGGTCACTAGTACGTTACGAGTCTTTAACTTAGATGTTTATGCTTTGTTAGATCCAGGGGCTACTCTTTCCTTCGTAACTCCTTATATAGTAGTCAAATTCGATATTAGTCCAGAAACTCTCTCAGAACCCTTCTTAGTCTCTACCGCAGTTGCTAACCCAGTTATAGCTAGACGGGTATATAAATATTGCCCTGTCACAGTCTCTCAGAAATTCACCTCAGCAGATCTTGCAGAGTGAGAAATGGTAGACTTCAATATCATTTTAGGCATGGATTGGTTACATTCCTGTTATGACTCAGTCGATTGTAGAACTATGATCGTTCGTTTTCATTTTCCACACGAACTAATCTTAGAATGGAAGGGTAGTCGCTTAGCGCCTATGGGACGATTCATTTCTTACCTTAAGGCGAGAAAGATGATCTCTAAGGGTTATCTCTATCATTTAGTTCAGGTTAAGGATTGACGCTCTGAAAACCCAATTCGTGAGTCAGTTCCAGTAGTTAATGAGTTCCGATAAGTGTTTTCATAAGATCTTCTCGGAGTTCCTCCTGAAAGGGAAATCGACTTCAAATTGATCTCCTTCCAGATACCCAGCCTATTTCTATTCCTCCTTACAGAATGGCTCCAGCTGAGCTTAAGGAATTGAAAGAGCAGTTGAAAGACCTTCTAGATAAGGGCTTCATCAGACCTAGTATTTCTCCATGGGGTGCCCTAATGTTATTCATGAAAAAGAAAGATGGTTCTCTCAGAATGTGCATTGACTATCAACAGTTGAACAAAGTCACAATCAAGAATAAGTACCCTATCCCCAGGATTGATGACTTGTTCGACCAACTTCAGGGTGTTAGTCATTTTTTCGAAGATAGACCTCATATTCGGATATCATCAACTTAGAGTCAGAGACAGTGACATTTCGAAAACAGCCTTCAGAACTCGATATGGCCATTATGAATTCGTAGTTATGTCATTTGGACTAACCAATTCTCCTGCAACTTTCATGGATTTGATGAACAAAGTGTTCAATAAGTATTTGGACTTGTTCGTTATCGTCTTTATTGATGATATCCTCATTTACTCTAGGAATGACGAAGAAAATGCGACTCATTTGAGGGTTGTTCTGCAAATTCTTAAAGATCACGAGTTGTTTGC